>PISW01006013.1:0-92816 GCA_004023785.1 Mungos mungo
CCTTGGCCCTGCAGACCCTGTACTGGGTTGCTAGGCCTTCTGGAACAAAGTCCTGCTGGCAGGGTGACTTGAACAACAGTGACTTGTCATCTGATGGTTGTGGGGGCGAGAGACGCGAGATCAAGCTGCTGGTCTGGGCCTGAGTCCACGGGGTGCGGCTTCGGAAGCCTGGCGGGCTGCTGAGCGGAGGCTGACCTGGGGGCTGGATGGTTCCGAGAACGTGGGTTTAGGAGGCAGCTGTGGTTCCCCAGGTGAGCCCAGCTCGTGGCTGGGGGTCCGGGGGGGTGGGGGGTGGGCCCAGGGGAGGCTCCTGGGAGAAACTTGTGAGGTGCATCCCGTGTGGGTCTCCTCCCCGTGTTCTGGGCAGAGGCCCAGGGAAGTGAGGTAACCACCAAAGGCCTCGACCTCTTGCTGTTTTGTCCCCTCAGGCTGCGACCCTCAGAGGTCAGCAGGCAGAGAGCTCCCTTTTCAAGGATGACGAAGGAACACGTGTCTGCATGTGATGTCAGAACAGTTAACTCTTGACCTAAAGGCCTTTGACAAGTGTGAAGAGGGAAGGGGGTGTTGGGGATGGGCTGGGGCCCTGTTGGCCTCCCGTCTCTGCTGCCCCGCGGCAGAAGCCTGGCTCCCCGGTCGCCTGACCATTCAGCCCCCAGGTCAGCCTCCGCCTGTCTGAACAAGCCACTCTCCGGTCCCCGTGGGCGGCCACGACTCCATCTCCCACGTGGTCAAGAACTCTTTATCCAAACCATCACCTGAATTTGCACACAGGGAGCAAAACGAAACAAACTTGGGTGCTCAGACCCCTCACGGGCCCTCGGATTCGCCCTGGGAGCGTCCCCTGAAGACCCCGCCCTGCCCCTCCTGTCCCCTTCTCCCCCCCCCCCCCGGTGGGGGGCACAATGGTTTGCAACAAATGTGACATTTATTCTTCTTGGCGCTGTGCAGAGTCAGGTGAGGTTATTGCAAATAGACTATAGAAATATTCATTTTCTCTTCCAAAAAAGGCTCATACATGTCAAATCAAGTTAAATGAAGTCATTGTATCAGGCAGAACACATATCAGCTGCAGATGGTGTAGTCTCTCTTTAAATCCCCCCAACCTCCCTGCCTCCCCTTCGATTTTACTGACCTGGGCCAGTTTAAATAAAGTTCAAATATTCTTATTAGTTGAGCAAATGCCATTTGCTAGAGTCTGAGCAAAACGCACCCACTAACCTCTCCCGCCTCAGTCCTCCCACAACCCGCCCCCATTGTTGGTCAGGCTTCCTTGCTGGACTCCGGGACTCTCTGACAGCACGTTCACCGGACGCGGTTCTAGCTCTGCAACCCGCCTTTAAATCGCCCCGAAATCGCTGTCAATTCCTGGGGCCCAGCATCCAAGCCTCAGGTCTTCCCGGGAGGCCCTTTGGAGCCCCGGGGTTGTGGGAAGGAGCCGGAGGAGGGAGCCGGCATGGGAGGCACAGTGATCAACAGGCCCAGCTCCAAAAGGCAGGGGCCCTGCGCACAGATGTGGCGATGTTATGAGATAATTTTCGGACCTCAATGGGGTGCAAAGGGTGGATTTGTCAGAGAGGGGCATATCTCGGTGGCCTTTTCACGGAGCCACACTACGACTTCATTACCATGTCAATCCTGGGAGAGGACCCTGACTGAACACAGCAGTTGGCTGAATGCATACGGAGCGGACAGACCCCTGAATGAATACTGAATGGAAGACCGGCTGGAATCTGCCTTCCGCTTTGTTTTCGGGGATGACCAGTGTGAGGGACCCCAGAGCTCCCAGTGCAGATGGGAGGGGGAGGCAGCCATGTGATGGGCTTCTGTTCCTCCCTTTTTCCATCCTTTTCCTTGTGAGGCTTTTCCCTCCCTATTCGTAGGCATATTTCAGTTGCCTCAAAGAATTTGCCTCCATGTCCCTCACTCCGCTGAAGCAGACCGCCCTGGGGGGGGGGGAACTGACATGAAACACCCACCACCCCAGCCGCAGCAATAAACATTTCCATGCTTCTTTCAAAAACGTGAAGTTTTAAGATCCCCGGCTTTGAGAGTTTTAGACGTAATTGAACACGTAGTCAAGAAATCCTGACAAAGACAATTAAAAGTTTGAACGAGTTCGGAATGACTTCCGGAGTCCTCTCCTGCGTGAGGGGAATCTGCGTTCGTCCAGAAAGGCTGCGGGCTCTCGGAGCGTGGCACGTCCGCGGGGCAAGTGCTGTAAATCAAAGCGCTCTGGCATTATCTAGTTTCCTTTCTGGCTTTAAAAGTTAGAACAGATGTCACAAGAGAGGACAAAATGGATTTTACCCACCAAGAGGGGCTTTTCTTACCGTCCGTAATAGGAAGTGCCTTGAAATGCTAATGTACACAGTTTGTGTCGCAGGGGTTTGCATAGAGATGGTGGGAAACAGCTCTGAGCCCAACAAAACCTTTTGTTATTAATCAAGAAAATCTGGTCTTCTGAAGCTGCAAAGAGCTGGAAATTAGCGAGGCCAGCAATGAGGCCAGGGAGCAAAAATGCAGCGGAGGATCCCAGCGTTCCAGTAAGACAGGGTGTCGGGGGCCATGCTGCTCCATGCCCCCCCTCGCCCCCCACCCTCTGCTCTCCCAGAGCCTCCATCTTTAAAGGGGGAGGGGTAGTTCCCTTGTATCTTGTACTTTAGAGTCGCGTGTTTTCTTTCTAAGCAATTTTGAGAGCAGGCTGGAAGAAATCCATTAAAAGCGCGCTAATGAACCGACGCTGAGAAAAGAAAGCTAAACACCACAGAGGCAGAGCGGAGCATTTTGCTTGGCTAATGGGCTTGATTATGAGATTTTACAGGCCCTTTTATAAACTTGAATTTTATTTTGTGCTGGGGAACGGGAAATTTCTGTTTGGTTTTAAACATACATGATCGTACCACCAAATATTCCTAATTTAAAGCTGTGAGAGCAGGCGATTTCATGTCTAAGAGAGGAGGGGGCAGAAAAATCCCTGCCAACCGCGGGCACGGCACAGCCTCACGCCTCCGCCGGAGAGAGCTGCTGCTGAGGGGGCGGAAGCCCCGGGGCTCACCCCTGCCCGCCGAGCCGCTGTGGCTGGGGGGGCTGTGCTCACCTCACCTTATCGCCTCAACTCAACTGGAACAGATAATTCTCTTCTTCAATTTTTTTAAAAGTTTATTTATTTTTGAGAGACAGAGACAGAGCATGAGTGGGTGAGGGGCAGAGAGAGAGGGAGACACAGAATCCCAAGCAGGCTCCAGGCTCTGAGCTGTCAGCACAGAGCCCGACGCGGGTCTTGAACTCACGAACCGCGAGATCATGACCTGAGCTGAAGTCGGATGCTTGACCGACTGAGCCACCCAGGCGTCCCACGAACAGACACTTCTGTGTTGTTGGGGGCTAGCCTCCGCCTCACAGGACGTTTAGCAGCGTCCCTGGCCTCTACACAAATGCCAATCACACCCTTCTCCCATTGTGACCAGCAAAAATGTCTTTGGACGGTACCCAAATCACCCCTGGTTGAGAATCACTGAACTAGATAGATTACTTGCCTTCGGGCATTAGGAGATGCGCTTGAAACGTTCCCTGTGATTGCCAGGGTCCAGGCTGGTGCTGGGCACGGGGGGAGCTTGATCAAGGTCAGACGAGTCGGTTCCAAACAGCCAACTGGTGCATTTTTTCAGGGTCTTTCCCTGGGACACCAATGGTTTTGAATTTCCCTCATCTTCCAGCTAGTGGGCTGGGGGAGGGAAAGCAGGGAAAAGAAGCAGGAAGCAGAACAATCCTCAGCCTGAGGAATCATCTCAGTCTTGGATGCTGGCATTTGACACCTTATTGTAGGGCTTGTGTATGCTCAGCCCCGTGGGCAGATCGCGCCCTCATGATATAGACCTGAGGCTGTCCTAACCTCTGGTAATATATATATGTTTAAATGTTTACTTCTGTAGTTTGAGAGAGAGAGCGAGAGAGCGAGAGAGAGAGAGAGAGCAAGAGGGAGCACAAGAGGGGGAGGGGCAGAGAGAGGGAGACACAGAATCCCAAGCAGACTCTGCACTGTCAGCTCAGAGCCTGACGCGGGGCTCCATCCCACCAACTGTGAGATCATGACCTGAGCCGAGATCAAGAGTCAGACGCTTACCGGACTGAGCCACGGGCCCCCCTCACCTCTGGTAAGATTTTAGCTGAGGCCTTGCTACTCCTTAAATTATGCTCCATTATCCTTGCAGACACCTTGCGTTTTGGAATACGACTTGTTGAAAAGTTGCCCGTATGTAGGATCATAAGCATTCCCTGATGAAATAGGTGTTAAACGCACGTCGGACACACTCTTCCACTTAAAACAAACCTGGAGAAAGCCTGTTGGAAAGACTTCAGTCGTATCCCGGGCCCTCCTCCTCCTCCCGTCCTGGGTCTGCTTCCGGTTCCGAGGCCTCCTGCTGGTCCCCGGGAGTGTCTGGATCCCATTACACGTGGCCTGGTGGCTTGGACAAGAGCTCAGTGAGAGAACCAAGGCGATATGATGCGGGGGACCCCAGGCCACGCCCACCTGACAGTTCTTAGCTGCGCTGGGCGTGCCGGTTCTGCGGGTGGGCTGTGCCCAGACAGGCGGCGGGAGGTGGGCTTCCGCGGCGTGGCAGACCCGGGGCTCCCAGGACACAGGCGGCCCCCGCTGCACAAACGCACCGGCTTACAGGCAGCCCTCCGCTCTTGCCTCGTCTCCCGAGGAGGTTCTGCGAACACGGGCCTAGAGCCATCGGAGAGGCATGGGGCCCATGGAAGGTGCTGGGTGGGACGGGGAAGCCGCTGTGAAAGTCAGGACAGCTGAGGAGGGAGGGCCAGGGGCAGCCCGCTTCAACGTGCCTTCTTCTCAACTGTCCCTGTGACGTCATCCCGCGCCTGAAGGTCTATTGGGTATGTATTCACTTGGGCTCACAAATCGTTTCTTTTAAAGAACGCACCTGCCCGCACAGGAGGCCCGTTGAGCTGGCCTAGGGCCTCGATGCCTGCATCTGACAGGAAGAAATGTCCTCTGCCTCCGCACCTGTCACGTCTCTTTTGCCCTGACCAGACTGTGCCCGGGCCAGGCCACAGGGAGCAGAGGTTAGCATGATGGAGAGGGGAGGCCTGCAGGTGGACGGGCACAGGGATGGAGGGGTGAGGGCTAACTTTATTTTAATGTCTATTTATTTTTTAGAGAGAGAGAGACAAAGAGCAAGTGGGAGAGGGGCAGAGAGAGAGAGAAGGAGACACAGAATCCAAAGCAGGCTCCAGGTTCTGAGCCGTCAGCACAGAGCCCGACATGGGGCTCGAACCCACAAACTGTGAGATCATGACCTGAGCCGAGGTCAGACACTCAACCGACCGAGCCCCGCAGGCACCCCGGGAGGGGGCTAACTTTAGAGCGGGGTCCCCCTGCACTACTCTGGATGCTCGCCTGGTCTGGAGGGTCGGGGGACTCTCTGGCCTCTCTTCCCCCTGGAGCCGCCCCGCCCCCTCTCTGGGACTCAGTACCCACGGTGATGTCATTAGAGAGAGAGGCCAGCAAGTCCAAAAATCAAGCTCTGTGGGTGAGCGGGGCCGCAGGACAGCTCATCTGGACTTGTGAGGGACAAAGGCATTTTCCATGTGAGTCATCAACTTCCCAGTGATGTGCTGGAACACACCTTGTGGCTTGTAGGTGGGTCGGGGCCAGAGGGAGACCCTGTCCCAGCCGTGTCCCCACCGCAGCCAGCGCACGACCTTCCTGGTCCCCCGCCCCCGTCCCCGCTGGTGCTGCTCCCAGGCCACTTACCTGCGCTCCGACCATGGTGTTCGGGAAACAGAACATCCTCCCGACGGAGGTTTCACTTAGAGGGTGAGAGTCCGGAGCAGAAAAAAGGCTCCATTATAAACACCTTCACAAGAGCCCACAGAGGAAACGCTGACTTTGTGGTAGGCCCTGGGGGGAGGGCGGGAGGGCAGGTTTTTGTGCGGAGTTCAAAGCCCCGAGTGAAAGCTAATGAGGACCATTGTATTTGGGGAAGGACAGTGCGGGCGCTTATCAGCTACGGGGGTTAGGTTACCGCCTCCAGTTTCTGGAGGGTTTTTAAAGGCTGCCTTTGGAGCCCCTGAGGCTCCAGAGATTTGTTTCCTAGGGGACCCCTTCAAGGAGTGGCTCCTGGGGTCACAGGGGTGCTGGCTCTCCGCAGACAGGGGTGGGGGCGGGGGGGCTTGGGGGGAAGGTGCCCCACAATGGCTCGAGTCTTGGAAAGTCGGTCTTGCTGAGGGGCCTTCACGGTTTGCGGGGCACAGAAGTGTTAGTCCGTGGGGACGGGCTTCAGCCAAGCTAAATTCATGGAGAAACTCAGAGCTGAGGATGCCTTTTCTGAGAGACCTTGGGGTGACAGCCTGTCAGTTCTCTGATTCTAAGGTCAGGAATTCAGGACCCAAAATCAGCTGCTCTGATTTAACACTGGTCAGTGTTAAAGCAGAAGGCGATCAGTCTCTGGAACCTGCCTTGGCCTCTAGAAACCCAGGAATCCAGGGCCAAGAGGGACGCCACCCCCCTAAGGAAGCGTCTGGACACGGACGGAAAGGCCCTTCCTGTGCGTTTTGGGGACTCCTGTGTCAGCGCCCTGGCCACTGACTGGGGCTCGGCCATCGGGACACCTCCAGGCAGAGAGCAGCTGTGTTCATGTTTCCAGCTGTGACAGGGGGCTGAGCTGGCCCCCAGGGGGCCCTGGTTTCATCTTGCCCTCCCCGCCCCCCGCCCCAGGTGCTACTGCAGGGAAATCAACTCTAAACATGCTCCAGAGTCACCCGTGTTCGGAAATCTGCTTTTTCGTGTGTCTGTTCACTTTCCCATCAACAGAATGAGAAAAACAATGTTTTATTTTTATTTTTATTTTTTTGTAAACGGGAACAAATTCCCTCACTGGCAAAACAGGACCCAGCCACGCCCGGGAGCAGATCACATACCGGTAATAAAGTGGACCAGGAACAGCATGAAAAATTAGAGCACGCATGATGCTGAGTGTGTGATGATTAAGGTGGTGGAAAATTGTGCAGCAGCATTTCTGGGAAATTTCTGGTCCCTCCAGGACCGCTTCCCATTGGCCAAATGTGAACTTCTAAGTAAGATGTTAGCTCCTCTCTCCTCCCCGAGTTCATTCGTATCAATTCTTCCAAAAGTGTCCAGTTTCGTGCCACGTCGACCAAAGTAGCACGAGCCACGGAGATGCCGAGAGCGATCTAGGCATGAGAGGGAGGAAAACGCAGGGAAGAAAGGCAAGACAGATGCTTGCAAAACAGAGATTCTGGGCAGAGGAACGCTGGGGGCCAGCTGGGGGCCCACTCCGGGCACAGAGACTCTGGCCGGTGAGGCGGGCGCAGCCTCGGGGCGCAGGCGCCAGAGGCAGAGTCTGCGTGCCCGAGCGCAGAATCCTCCCTCAACCATCTGCGGTCTTTGAAGTCTCAAAACCGCCCATGGCATGTCCAGGACTAATCAGTTTGAATTCACTTGCGTTAGCAGCAGGTCTGCTGTCGTGGCCTGACCAGGAACCGAGGCTGGGGTTACTCCTGCAGAGCTCCCTGAAATCTCAGCACCCTCCGGGCAGGGGGAGGTCTGGGGGAGGAGGGGCCGGCGGGGAGTTATTTTCTGTATTTGGCTGGGTGTCAGCTCCGTGCATCGCTCTGGGTCTTCTGAGAGCCGGGTCCCCGAGCTCCAGACTCTAAGCTCAGAGCGGTGGACCCAGGTGGCTTTACGGAGCCTCAGAGGGTCCCCAAAACACCCAGCAAGTAGTGTCTTATTGAATGTAGCCAAGCCTTCAGGTGCTGGAGAGAGTACCTCTGGCCTTGACGTTGGGCTTCACGTGGGAGGCTCTACCAGGCAGGGAAAGGCTTGCATAGCTGCAGCAGCTGACAGGTGCCGCCCAGGGGGTCTGCTGGGGGCAGCCCCTGTCTCCAGCGTCTTCCACTCCATCCTCGAAGTGCCAGGAGGTGGGTGCTCGTGTCACGGGAGAGAAACTGAGGCTCCGATTGCAGACACAACTTGCCTATGGCTGTGCAGCTGATTAATAGGGGGCTGGGATTCAGCTGGACTGTTGGACCCCAGACCTGAGCCCTCAGGAAACTGCTGTGCCACCCTAGGCTGGAAGGAAGGGGGTGTGGATGCTCGCTGAGCACCTGGGCTCTACCTGAACTGAAGCTGATGGTTCTTGATTGTTGTTGTTTTATAAGTTTTTAAATGTTTATTCATCTTTGAGAGAAAGAGACAGCGAGAGACGGGGCATGAGCAGGGGAGGGGCAGAGAGAGAGAGGGAGACACAGAATCTGAAGCAGGCTCCAGGCTCTGAGCTGTCAGCACAGAGCCTGAAGAGGGGATCAAACTCATGAATGGTGAGATCATGACCTGAGCTAAAGTCAGATGCTTAACTGACTGAGCCACCCAGGCGCCCTGAGTTCTTGATTGCTAAAGAACAACCCGTATTTCAAGCAAATTGTTTGTCAAAATGGCAAAGTTCGTCAATGATTCCTTAATTTTCTTCCTTCCTTTCTTTTTCTTTTTTTCCTTCTTTCTTTTTTTCTTCCTTCCTTCCTTCCTTCCTTCCTTCCTTCCTTCCTTCCTTCCTTCCTTCCTTCCTTCTCTCTCTTTCACGTTTATTTATTTAAAAATTTTTAAAACATTTATTCATTTTTTTGAGGGACAGAGAGAGACCATATGAGTGGGGAAAGGGCAGAGCAAGAGGGAGACAGAGAATCTGAAGCAGCTCCAAGCTCTGAGCTGTCAGCACAGGGCCCGGTGTGGGGCTGCAACTCACAAACAGTGAGATCATGACCTGGGCTGAAGTCAGACGCCCAACTGACTAAGCCACTTGGGCTCCCCTTTTGTTTATTTATTCATTCTGAGAGAGAGGGAGAGGGAAGAGCAGAGAGAGAGAGAGAGAGAGAGAGAGAGGGAGAGAGAGAGAATCCCAAACAGGCTGTCCCCACAGAGCCTGATGTGGGGCTTGATCCCACAAACTGTGAGATCATGACCTGAGCTGACATCAAAAATCAGATGCTCCACTGACTGAGGCCCCAGGTGCCCCGATGATGCCTTCATTTAAATATATATATAAATGAGCCTGATTCCAGGTTTCGTCTATATAATAGTGCCACCCTCGCTGGAATACGTGTTCCGGAGAGAGAAAGAGGGGACGGGACGGGTGAGGGGAGCAGCTGGTGGACCTGAAGTTACACCTGCAAGAGTATCTTGTGGGTCTTGGCAGAAAAAGGTTGAGAAGTCCGTGGTGGGAAGTGGCTGGTCTCCACCTTCCTCACTGCGTGGTGACTCCCGGGGGTGGCATTATCCGGTGGCGATAGGAAAACTAGGCTCAGGCAGATACGGGACTAGTGTTGTGGGTACAACGTTGTGTTCCAAAAACATATGCTCGAGTCGTAACCCCGGGGCCTGTGAGCGTGACTCTATGGGCCTCGGGATTTTGCAAATATAATCAGGTGAAGAGGAGGTCATGTGGAAAGGCCCAATCCGGTGATGGTGTCTTGATGAGCAGAGGGGAGATGGGACAGTGTGCCCACAGAGAAGACGGAGCGAACCTCGGAAGGTGACCAGGCGGAGGCTGGGGGGATGCGTCTAGAGGCCAAAGATCGTCTGCGGCCAGAGAAGCCGAGAGACAAGGAGGCGCCCTGCTCTAGGTCCTTGGGAGGGAGTGTGGCCCTGCTGATACCTTGAGTTTGGACTTCCAGCCCCAGAACTGAGAAAATAAATCCCTGCTCTTTTTAAAACTTTTATTTATTTATTTATTTATTTATTTATTTATTTATTTAGTGTGTGTGTGTGTGTGTGTGTGTGTGTGTGTGTGTGTGAGAGAGAGAGAGAGAGACAGAGAGAGAGAGAGAGAGAGAGAGAGAGAATCCCAAGCAGTCTCCGCGCTGTCAGTGCAATGCCCAGTGTGGGACTGGATCCCATGAACCATGAGATCATGACCCAAGTGGAAGCCAGGTGTTGGGTGCTTAACTGACTGAGCCACACAGGCGCCCAAATCCCTGTTGTTGTTTTTTTTTAAGTTTATTTATTTAGTTTGAGAGAGAGAGAGAGAGAGAGAGAATCACAGAAGAGGGGCAGAGAGAGAGAATCCTAAGCAGGCTCCATGCTCAGCATGGAGCCCCATACGGGGCTCGATCCCATGACTGTGAGATCATGACCTGAGCAGAAACCAAGTGCCAGACGCTTAACTGACGGAGGCACCCAGGCGCCCTCAGGTCCCTGTTGTTTTAAGGCACCCGGTTTGCAGTCACCTGTCACCGCGGCCACAGGAGATGCACACACCAAGGATCGCACCTCGCTTCTGCTGCCTACGTGACCGGTTCTGTGCCAGGTTCTGGGGGGGATGCTGGAGGGGTAGGACGCTGCCGGCATCGAGCTGCGGTCACCCCTGCTGCAAGGTCTTGAAAACGAGAGGAGGGACGGAAGTTCGGTGCCGCACCCCCCGGGGGGTTGGAGGGCACGAGCGGGTCGGGGGGGTGAGAGCCAGCGGAGTGTTTAGAACATTCACGCTTCATCGAGGGGTCCCTGAGGATGACGGAACGGCCTTTCCTGGTCGCACCAACCGTGCTCCCAGAAGAAGGGAGAAACTCGGGACTTGCCTTGGGATTTAGGGGTGCTGAGGAGTGGGGGCGGGGAGGGAAGGACTAGGTCAGTGTTGGGGCTGCTGTCGCAGGCTGTTTTCCAGGCGAGGGGCGGGGTGCCGGAGGAGAACCCCCGAGTCTGGGTGACAGGTGGGGACTAGAGACAGAAGGAGGGGCCCACAGGGGCCGAGGGAAGGCTGGCTGGGGAGCTGTTGACATCCAGAGCATACGTGATTCCTGGTGATAAATCACCCTGGAAAGGCATTAATCCCGCGTCGGTGAGTGACTCAGGACCCAAGTATGCCGGGCTCCTTGTAAAGTGGGCGGCCAGATTGTGTCGAGCGAGCCGAGGGGGTTAGTATCTCATGAATGCGCGTGGGAGGCTGACTGCATTGGAGAAAGAGTTAATAATTAAACCGCTTGCGCCACCACAATGGGCCGGGGCTGGCCAGGGTCCCCGGGCTGACCCCGCTCCGCACCCGCCCCGTCGGTATGCGGCCCACACGGGAAGACCACAGGAAGCTCAGGCCGTGGGCCCCCAACAACGAGGCGTTTTGCTGCTGGATGCTGCCGGGACAGGAAATTAGTGAGGCTGATTAGGAAAATCAATTTGGCTTGGCTTGACTGGGATGAAGAGGAGGAGGAGGAAGGTGGGGGAGAGGAGGGGCTCAGGGCGACCCTCCCTTGTCCGGCGGGGAAGCTGAGGCTCCGAGAGGGTGAGGAGTTGGCAGGGCTTTGCGGCGAGCCGGGAGCGAGGGTGCAGGCCGGGGGGCTCTCCGTGCTCCGGCCTGAGCCCCCCGTCCCGCCTCCCCCGGGCTCCAAAGTCAACAGGACAGGACGCTTGTAGGCCCCGACAAGAAATAGGGGGCCCGGATCCCGCCTCCGGCTCGGGCTCTCGGATGCTTATCAGGGAAGACGCGGGAAGGGGATGTCAGCCCCCCCCCCCCCACTGTTACCTGCCCCGTGGCCTGGACGTTTGGTAGCTTCTGTAAAGGGGTCGATGGTGCCTTCCTCTGGCAGGAGGGGCAGACTCAATGTCCCCTCCTAGGATCCCATGATTTCTGACTTTGGGGGTCTTGAAGTGATAAAGAATCACTCCTCTGGGTTCAGAGATGCTGGGCTGCACGGTGGGAGGCCTCCCCTGCGGTCGCTGAACATTGGGCCCCCAGTGCCCTGAGACCCTGCCTCGTTTTCAGCTGTGACACGTCCAGCCCGCACCTTTCCCATGCACCCTGCACAGGGCGGTTCTCTTCTCGCCCCCTGAGGTCCCGGCCCCGCCACCCCACCCTCCAGGGCTTGCTCAAAGAGTCCGCTCTGCCACCAACCTGACAAGGAGACCCCCCCCCAGTCCCCAACGCCTGAGGATCCCCTCTGTCAGACCATCCTCTCCCTCAGGGCGGGCCGTGGCCTCTCCTCACTCCACCCTTTCCAGATCTTTCCATTTCGTGATTCACAGGACCGCAGAAATGCTACCTTCTGGACTAAACTTCCTACAGAAGAAGACCAGTCTCCTGTCTGTCTGTCTGTCTGCTCAGAATGGGACTCCCAGTTCCCGAGAATGTCCTTCCCCTGGTCCTTAGGCCCATGGCTCACTAATTACAAAGATGCCACGTGGTGAGGCCCCAGAGGCCACCCAGCTGGCCTGGAGCGGTCAAAGTCTCCTGAGTCACAGCACGCCTGGGGAACCCCTTCCCTTGTGGGGGCACAGTAATAAAAACAAGCACACGCTAAGCCCCAGGACCGGTGAGAACAGCACAGACAGGATTCAGGCGGGGATCCTGGGATGAGGGCATTAGATCCTGGGATCCCCAGTGCAATCACAAGGGTCCCGAAGTATGGACGAGTCAGCAGAGTGACGAAGTGTGAGACACAGCCGACCATCGCTGGCTTTGACCGTGGAACGGGTCACAGGCCGAGGAGCGTGGGTGGCCTCCAAGACTGGCTGGAGCTTCCAGCGTGGCTGGAAAAGACAAGGAAAGCTCCCGAAAGAACACGGCCCCGTGAACCCTTTGATTTTAGGCCAATGAGACCCACTGTAGAGTTCTGGCCTCCGGAACTGTAAGATGATACATTTGTATGGATTTAAGTTGTCACTTTTGTGAGGATTTGTTAGAAAAGATGGTGCCATCGTGATGGGTGTCCAGGATCGGGGCTCCACATGTGCGGGGGTGGGACCTGGGCCGCAAGAAGCAAGGAGTCTGTGAGCTGGCAGGTCCTGGAGGCTTCATGCCTCCGTGCAGTGTGGCAGTGCCCTGTCATTGCCACACCCAGAGAAATAAACTCTCACACCTGCCCGTCTTGGGGCCATGTGACCCTGCGGCTTAGAACAGCTCTTCACAGGCTCTGGGGAGCAGGCGCAGCCGGTGCTATTCTCTGAGCCCTGGAAGCTGCACAGATGGGCCTGGGGCCGCTGGGACAACAGCATCGGGGCTGGAGGAGGGAGGAGGGACGGCCCGTGTCTGTCCCAGGCGTTTCCAGTTCAGCCAGGGACGGCCATGGGCAGAGAAGATCCCACATTGGGCCAGCCTGGGGGCATGGTCTCTGGGTGCCGAGGGCAGCCTGTGGGCACAAGAGCCTGTGGGATGGGGAGTAGCCCCACCGAGGGGGAGGAGCATCACCAAGGGGGAGGAGCCCCGCCGAGGGGGAGGAGCACGCCGGAGCAGGAGGCAGGTCTGCACAGAGGCTGCTTTGCTGGGCAGCTCGAGGGAAGGGCCTAGAAGGGTGAGCTCAGAAGCCGTGGATCCACAAGAGTGCCCCGAGCCAGCCTCCCCTCTGTCTCCTCTTCTTGGGCGCTCAGGGCCGCTTGCGTCCAGGTGGGACCTGGAGCAGTGGCGGCCCGCGGGCCGTGTGCAGCGCTGACGGGTGGTGTCGTCTCTCTCCTCGCCGGCTGGCAGGCCTGGAAGCCGCCTGTGGACGAGGCTGGGTCTCTAGACGGAGCCTGTGTGGGCCCGGCCCCGGCCCTGCACACTCGAGGGGTGAGCGAGGCGAGTTCACGGTGTGTGCAGCCTCGGAGCTCCTGGACTCCCTTCTTACCCGGCCCGTCTGCCTAACTCGGATGATTAACCGGGTTCCGAAAGAGCCCCGGGCGCCTGGGGGGCTCAGTCGCTTAAGCGTCCAACTTCTGCTTAGCTCACGATCTCACGGTTTGTGGGTTCGAGCCCCACGGCAGGCTCTGTGCTTACAGCTCGCAGCCTGGAGCCTGCTTCCGATTCTGTGTCTCCCTCTCTCTCTGACCCTCCCCTGCTCTCGCTATCTCTGTCCCTCAAAAATAAAATAAATAAATAAATAAAATGAAGGCTCCATAAGAGCAGGCTCTGTGTCTTTTTTGATCACCACTATTTAGCTGTAGTCCCTGATATGTAGTAAATCTCAAGAAATACTTGCTGGGCCATCTGGGTGGCTCAGTCAGTTGGGCGTCCAAGTTTGGCTCAGGTCATGATCTCACGGTTTGTGGGTTCGAGCCCCACGGCAGGCTCTGTGCTTACAGCTCGCAGCCTGGAGCCTGCTTTGTATTCTGGGTCTCCCTCTCTCTCTGCCCCTCCCCTGCTCACACTCTGTCTCTCTCAAAAATAAATAAAAATAAAACTTAAAAAAAATAAAACTGAAAGAAAGAAAAGAAGAGAAAGGGAAGTGTGAGTCTGGAGACTATGAGCAGCCGGGTGAACGTTACAGGAGGAAGGAGGGGCTGGCGGCCCCCGGGGACCAACAAGGCGGAGTGGCCGCCACCGCCCGGATTCGTCATTTTGGATGAAGCTGATCATTTTTAGGCACAGCCAGGAGAAGGACTTCTAAAAGTAAATGTTGTTTTGAAAATAGGCTTTTGAGACTTTCCAGGGGAGAAATCTGAAATCCGCTGCGCAGATCTTACAAAGCACATGTATTGGCACTCACTCTATTATTTTAAGAGGACCCATCTTGCTCCCTGGATCCTTACAGGGAAGAGTGTCCCTGCTGTGACACTATTAATACGAGGATAGTTCAGGGCCCTTAACATAAACTTACGATCAAAGTGTGATGTGCAGAGACACTTAGTAATTATATATGTTTGGCCCCTGCCTTGGTATTCCTATAAAGTGACCATTAAGGTGAAATGGATAAAATCAGAATTTTGTGATAGGTGGCTTTATTCTTCCCATTAAAATTCCTGTTAATGAGCTTGACTCATCAATAACAATTTGTTGGGCACGATGCATTTGAGTTATAATCACAGCTAACACTAGAGGGGTGCTTACCATGTTCAGCAACACGCCATGTTCCCATGCATTATTCCACTTAATCTTCACGAGGATTTATTGGTGGCTTCTGTGATGATCCCCATTTCAGAGATGAGGAAACTGAGGCACAGAAGAGTTGAGTAGTTGGCCAAGAGTCACACAGCAAGTGGGCGGTGGGCAGAAATCCAGGCCTGGGGGGTGCTGAGGCCGGGTTCGCCCCTCCCTGCAGGGGGGCAAGGAGGCCAGGGCAGTGAATGGTGTGCCGCAGGCCAGAGCAGCACCTGGTCTGATGGGCGGGCTGTCTCAGCACCTCCCAATTTGTGCCCAGAGGGAGTGTGGCTCAGGTGGCGGGGCCGCTCCCAGCAGAGTGGAGGGAGGGAAAGGCATTCTGAATTTGACACGTTTTTCATTTTAGAACTTGCTACCCTGACTTGTCAAGTAGAAATTAGAACCACGCCAGCATCTGGATGTTCTCAACACTTAGAAAATTCTAGAGGTGACAGGCAGCACGTCCTAACCTCGTAAGGTGCATATTCCTTAATTGGGCACATCGGGACCACAGAGAGCGACGCTGAGACAGAGCGAAGGTGTTTATCTTGTCTTTATTTGTGAAACACTTTGCAGAAAATTTCTTTCTCTCAACTCAGATGTAAAGCATCAGCCCCAGGAGTTTTAAAAGAAGGGCCTGACCGTTGTACCCCAACCGTCAGTCCCCCTGAGAGGTGACTGTTTGGTGCAGGGTTTACTCATCTTACTTGAAAGGCCAACTTGCCCGTGGGGCGAGTGCCCAGCCCCCACGTGAGTCTCCCCCGATCCCCGGATGAGCTCCTGGACGCCGGTGGGCGCTGGAGTTGCGTGGCCTCCTTCTGCTCCCAGAAACAAGTGGTCTCCTAAGTACCAAGTGCCCGGCTCACTTGGTCCCCAGGACTCCCACAGGGTAGGCGGCCGGGCCGTTGACACGTCTGGGACGCAGGACTGAGCCTTGCAAAGCACCGGCCAGGCTCACTGCTCCTGATGCAGAGAAGGCACTGATTCAGAGACCGCTCACCCGGCCAGTCCCTGGCCCTCTTCCTCCAGAGAAACGGATGACCAGGTTTAAAGTCCTCTGACTTTCTCTCTGCCGTAGGAGCTCACACTCTGAGATCCCTGTGAGGGGGCTGATTTTGAGTCAATCTTAAAAATTTTATTTTATTTTCTCAAATATGTATTTATTTTTCAGAGAAAGAGAAAGAGTGCAGGGGAGGGGCAGAGAGAGAGGGGGACAGAAAATCCGAAGCAGGTTCTATGCAAACAGCAGCGAGCCTGATGTGGGCCTTGAACCCACAAACAGTGAGATCATGACCTGAGCCAGTCAGACGCTTAACTGACTGAGCCACCGAGGTGCTCCCCATTTTGTTTTAAGTTTATTTATTTTGAGAGAGAGAGAGAGAGAAAGAGAGAGAGAGAGAGAGAGAGAGAGAGAGAGAGAGAGAGACAGAGCGTGCCAGTAGGGGAGGGGCAGAGAGAGGGAGAGAGAACCCCAAGCAGGCTCTGAACTGTCAGTACAGAGCCCGACTCGGGGCTTGAACCCACTAACCATAAGATCATGACCTGAGCCAAAGACAAGAGTCAGGCGCCCAACTGACTCAGCCCCCAGGCGCCCCGTCATCTGAACGATTTTCCATCTGGCTGTTCGCTCGGTGCTCCCTGCTCCCCAGCTCCTAATGGCTGAGGCCCTTTGGGGTTCCCAGGCCGGCAGCTCGCCCTGGCCGGCCAGCTCCCAGGTCCCCCCTGTCGTGGCTGACAGTGTCTGCACATTCTGCGTGCCGTGGGCGAGGGTGTGGAGGTCCAGCTCTCCAAGCACGCCTGAACGAGTGTTCAGTGAGTTCACTGTCACAGGACGAGCGCAGGAAAACCGTGGGCAGATTCAGTCCTTCGCCGGACATAGTGTGTTATCAAGGCGGGGGGCGGGGGGAGGCCCGCTGCGCCCTGGACGCTGAGGAACACGCTGGAAGCTCGGCCCTGTGACTCTCGGACCTTGGACCTGGTCTCCGATGTCCTTCCAGGGAGTCCTGCTCTTTTCCACCCTGCTCTGCCGGCGGTGCTCCCCCACGGGGGACAAGGTCCACCCAGACTCGGCAGGGCACCAGGTCCAGGTGGGCCTCTGCCCCTGCCTTCGGTACCCCCGGCCCGTCTGCTGACTCTCGTCAGGGTTTCAATCCTGGGTTGGGAACTTACTAGCTGTGTAGCTGTGAGCAAGCGTCTTCCCCTGTCTGAGTCTCGATGCTCCGGTCTGGCGGATGGGTGTGCAGTCCCGGCTTCAGAAGGCTCTCGAGAGGGGGCTGGGCATGTGAGCCAGGGCCTGGCATTTGCAGGTGCTGGAAGAATGCCACTTCTTTGTCACTCTCTGGCTTTCTTTCTTTCTTTAAAAAAATTTTTTATGTAGTTTATTTTTGAGACAGACAGACACAGAGCACAAGTGGGAGCAGGGCAGAGAGAGGGAGACACAATCTAAAACAGGCTCCAGTCTCTGAGGTGTCAGTATAGAACCTGATGTGGGGCTCAAGCCCAGGGACCATGAGATCATGACCTGAGCCAAAGTCGGATGCTTAACTGACCGAGCCACCCAGGTGCCCCACTCATGGGCTTTCTTTAAAACTTGGCATCTCCTCACCCCCTTTTCCTGCTTCTGTTGACTTGCTTCTATGGTCCCGGGCCATTCTCCTGCGCCTGCTCTCGGTGAGGCACCTCTGCGGGCACCCGCACTCGCCCCTCAATGGTCCCGGCCCAGAGGAGGGGCTCAGAGGCTGCAGGGACTTCCCCCGAGGGACAGCCTCCAGACTAGGGGGGACAGGAGAGGTCCCTGGGTCATGGATCTGCTTGGAGCACACGCTGGCCAAGGCAGACGGGCTCTGACATCCGAGGCCTTTTCTTTTGTGAAAAAGTGAAGGGACAAGGGTTTTATGTGGCTGTTGGGTTGCAGACATGCTCCTTCCGGGAAGCTGGAGGGGACGTCCCGGGAGCAGGAAGGTGGAGGCCCCTGGCTCCGCCCTCTTGTGGGGGAGAGAGAAGTCCCTGACAGGTCGTTTGGAAAGCAGGCATCAGAGAGAGAGAGAGAGAGACAGAGAGAGATGGGGGAGAGGGAGTGAGAGAGAGACAGAGAAGGGAAGAGAGACAGAGAGAGAAGGAGAGAGGGAGAGAAAAAGAGGGGAAGGAGAGAGATAGGGAGTGCAGGTCTGTGGCCCCATCCTTCCAGAACGTGCCCCTGCTCCCTGCTGCACTGTCACTGGCCACAGGCGATGGGCTGTGTCTGTGGGGCCAGAGGGTCGGCCTTCCCTGAACGGACGTGTTAATGGAGGGGTGACTTCAGCCTCTTCTGGCCCCGAATGGAATTATCATCGGAATCTCCTTCAGTGGTTCCAGGCAGCGGGGAAGTGAATTTCCTGGGTAATCACCCAGCGATCAAGTTCAAGGGGGAGTGTGGCTCTGGCGTGGGCTGGGCCACCCCCAGTGTGAGTGCTTGCTGCTCCTGAAAGTTGCTTAGACTTGCTCTTGCGATGTGCAAAGTGACAGTGGCCGTGAGGGGAAGGGGGGGCTACGGGAGGCGTTGGCACAGGAAGGCCTGGGCTCCTGGCTGGCAGCACCCTGGGGGTGGGGACGGGCTCTGGGCACCCCGGGCCGAGGCCTGCCTTCAAGTCCCTGTCGGGTGCCGAGTGACCAAGGAACGGGCTCCTCCCTATCAGGGGCTGCTGGCAGGGGCTCACGGCGACCCGCGAGGACGGGGCCCCTCAGAGGGGCCCGTTTCCAGAGGCTCCGTGTTCTTCAGTCATGGGGACCCGTCCTTGGCCTGGGCCTCAGGAGCCGGACTCTCAGCCTTGGAGAAGGTTTTATGGGACAACGGTGGGGACACGCAGGTCCTTTCTGTTTGCCCACTGCCCGGGTCACCGCAGGCTTGACTCAGCGCAGATTGCACCTTATCGGCCGCTCCCTCTCAGAAAAATCCCTGTAATTTACGGATCTCCTATTTATCTTCTAGTTTTATGGCCACTCGGTGAAATGGCTGTGACTGTGGCCTGTGTGTGTTTAACCTGTGGCGTTAAATTATACGAGGAGACCTCTCATCGTGCGCCGCTCCCCACGCGCACACACACCCTTCCACACACACGCACACACATCCTCACACATACTCTATCACACACGCACACAAACACACACCCTTTCACAGTCACACACACACATTTTTTACCGACACACATACTTACACACTCTCTTATACACATTCACACACACACTCTTTCTCACACAGGCACACACACACTCACACACACCCACTCACACTCACTCTCACACGTTCTCACACACATCCTCTCTCACACGCACACTCACACGCTCTCACACCTATCCTCCCACGCATTTTCTCTCTCTCACACTCTCTCACAATCCGCCCGCACCCACGCGCACCCCCTCCTGTGCCCCACTCTCCCCAGGCCCCAGCGGCCTCCTGAACCTCGGCTCCGAGCTGCGCGCTGCCGGCCTAGAGCTGCCGTGGCTCCCAGAGGCCCATGGGTCCACTGGGTGGTGTGCAAACGGCGCTCCGTGGGGTCCAGGGCACGGGGTAGGCCGGGGTGGGGGCGGTCAGTGTTGGTGCCCTGGCCCCTGGTCCTTATTTTCACTTCAGTTAGACCAGCTTCACGTTTCTGTTTTGTCTACTGGAGCCCTTCATGAGTTTTCTTTCGAAGAGAGAATTCTATTGCTAAAAAAGATCTGGACATGACCGGCCCGCCGCGGAGAGCGCTGGGACACCTGGGGAGTAGGCAGGCAGGGCCTGCGTCTCCACAGCCATTGATGCCAGGAGGTGGGTGAAGTCACTTGGGGGGTGAGTCCGGATTGAGGGGTGGAAGCTGAGGGGGCCACATCTGTGGGGATGGGGCTTCTGGAAACAGCGCTTTGGGAGTGAGAGGACATTCCTCCCAGAAGCATAGGGCTGTGTTCTCCCCTGGAGCCAGCTCATCTGTGGCCCATCCATCTGTTCACGTTCTTCTCCAACCCCCACCCGCCACCATGTCTCTGTGTAAGGCTACCTCCGGTCCCGGGGGCTGTGAGCCGTGACTGGGGAGAGCCGGCCACGCATGGTCGGCTGCACCACCTGGTGAGCCGCAGCACCCGGGGAGAGGCTGGCGCACGGACCCCTGCAGTAGCACATCCTGCCGGACCTGACGAGCCACGCGGGATGAGACTGTCGCCGGCTGGACGAGGACGTCCGACCCTGCCAGCCAGTCAGGCGGTCAGCACAGGGTGGGGAGGAGCAAAGATGGACGTCTTGGGGGTGCGGCTGGCTTTGAGGGGTCTCCTGGCAGGAGGAGGTGACACAGAGACCCCTGGGCAGGCCGGGGGGGGGCGGGGCCACTTGGACTATCCCGAGCTAGGCTTGGGCCCTGTGCTGGCCGCCAGCAGACGCCCAGGATCAGAACCAGGGGTCAAAGAGCAGACCCGGTGTCTGGCCTGGGGAGGCATCTGCAAGCTGCTGGGCACGCCCGCCCCTCGAAGCCTTGTTCCCGCAATGCGCTGCATCTGGACTGGCCGTTCCGCAGGTTTCTCCTTATTTGACTCCAGCCTTTGCTCTGATGTCCTCTCTCTGTGAGGTCCATGTTGACCGATCCATTTAATGTACAACCCGCCCCCCGCTCCCCTCCCCTGTTCCTTTTCCCCTCCAGAATCCTTGTGACCTTTAACCTACTACATCACTTATTTATGTATTAAGCTTATCGTGTATTATCTACCTCTCCCTTCTAGAATGCAGATCCCCAGCCAGTATCTGTTCAGTGACTCGGAGGGAATCTCGGCCAAAGCTTGGCCGGGCGGGGCGGGGCCGTCCTCTCCCCCATGACCTCTCGCAGGGCAGGAAATAATGTGCAACTGTGGGAAATATAACAGGTCTGTCAAAAGGACATGAAACCGTCCATTCTATGTGTCTGGCAAGATAAAAATACGGCCAATTTGCCAAGAGAAGAGGAAAACTCAGCACCGCTGTGCGTCAGGGACGCACCTCCTCACTGTGCGTGCGAGGTTGGTGCCATTGGTAACCCATTTTAAAGAAGAGAACACCGGTGATCTGGGAAGTTGTGTAGCTCACCCAGGGACGCGTGGCTTGCAGGGGGAGGTTGCGGCCAGGCTCTGCGAACTGCAGACCTCTCTGTTAGTGCCCCAGTTCAGCGTCACGTCCCCTCCAGAACACTCAGGGAGCAGTGCCCCCCGGTGAGTGACATGATGTTTCGTGGGGTACATATGGCTCTGTCCCCAAGCTTGAGTGCTGTCCGTGAGGGACGACGAGGGGAGGGGAAGCGAGGCCCATGAGCGGCCGCCCCTGGGAGCCCCCGGCTGGTGCACTCAGCCCCGAAGCAGGTGCACACAGCGAGTTGAGAGCCTTGGAGTCACATCTCCGATGTTCAGGGTTTGCCCGTGTCCTGATTCCGCAGAAGGGGCTGCTGGCTGTGTTCTCAGAGGCTGATTAGATTTCAGGACGACTTGCTGGAATGGGGTCACCACTCGAGCAGCCCTTGGTGGCCAGGACACGGTGGCTGAATTTTCCAACAAAGCCCTGGGTCCAAAGGTTATTGCCTGGCTCTTCTCAATGTGCTGCCTTGTGTGTGCGGCTGGGGCTCAAGGCCGGGTGCTGCCCTGGTGCCAGGCTTGGCCAGGTGCCCTGACGTCCAGCCATGCAGCTGGTCAGGTACCCTACTCGTCCGTTCCCAGGAAGGCACCAGGTGTTCCCCAGTGACCGGTCTCAGGCACCCCAGAAAGTTCTGACGACAGGAGGCTCAGTTCCGACAGGTCCCCTCGCCATGCCATTTCGATGTCCCCTGAGGCCAGGAGGCGGTGCTTCTGCAGGATGGAGATGATGTCATCGGTTCGAACTCCTCTCTGTGGGGCGTGGGGACCTGTGTGAAATGACTTGGCACGATCGGCCCAAGTACTGTCACCTAGACCAGCTACTCTTCCTCCGCCGAGCCCAGGAGGACCAGGGTGACCCGGCTTACCCAGCAGGCAGCGCCTCCCTCATGCTGAGAAGCAGCACTCTGGAAGGCCTGCTGTGTGCTGGGCGCCGGGACACGTGACCAGGACAGAGTCACTGCCCTCCAGGTGCTCCTGGTCCAGGGGATGACCTAGCTAGGTAAACACCTATTTCGTGCAACTAAGAGTTTGACAAACAGGAACTTTTTTCCCCTCTTTCTGAGAGTGAGTGAGCGAGCAGGGGAGGGGGGCAGATGGAGAGGGAGAGAGAGAGTCCCAAGGGGCTTGATCTCACGACTGTGACATCATGACCTGAGCCGAAATCAAGAGATGGGCGCAGAACTGACGGCGTGGCCCAGAAGCTCCCTGGCATTGTTGAACCAGAGATGTTCGGTGACAAACGAGACAGACACAGGTGCCATGAGTAACCCAGCTCTGGGGGGGCGGGGCCCAGGGAAGGATGTAGGGGAGGGTCTCCTTGTGCTCACCTGGGGCGTTGGGGGAGCTCCATGGAAGAGGAGCATCTAAGCTGAGGCCTGGGAGTTAGGACTAGTCATTTAACAGTTGGGGGGTGGGGAGGGGGAAGGCAGGGGAGGCACCGTGTTTCTCACAGAGGACGCAACATGTGTGAAGCCCGGAGGCCGGACAGCTCGGTGCGGCTGGAGATTAGTGGACGAGGTAGGGAGGGGCACGTGACCGAGGGGAGGTGGTCCAGGGACAGAGCGTGGGGAAGGGAGAAGTGAAGGGGTGCCTGTGAAGAGGCGAAGTTTCTGGGGAGTGGTCCGTGCAGCTCTGGGAGGTGTGCTCAGGCTGGATGCTCCGGGGCAGGGGGAGCACTAGACAATCACTGAGGGCCTGGAGGGGGTGCTCACCTCCAGGGAGCGGGTGAAAAGAAGGAGGGCCAGGACCCAGTGCAGGGGGGCAGAGGGTCAACCCAGAGACAGGCAAACCCAGAGAGGAGCTCATCCTTGGAGGGTGGGGGAGAGTGCTCCGGGGGAGGGGTGGTCCTCAGGGTTGATTCCCAGGCAGGTTCCTTTCTGCCGGCTTCTGCATCCTGGGGAGGTGAAGTCAAATGCTGGCAGCAGAGGGAGGACGCAGCTCTGACCTTGGAGGAGGGTGCGGGAAGGTGGCCGCCGCTCTCTGGGGCTGGCGGCCGGACTGGGCGAGCACCGAGAATCTTCAGTTCCAGCGCAGGCTCCCAGGTTGCTCCAGGGACAGGAGCATCTTTTGAGACTTGGGTTTCCTCCAGTGGAGGAAATGCAGGGGCAGGGTTGGGGGCCGGTCCCAGTGCACCTCTGACCTTGCGTGACCTTGGGCAGCTTGCTGTCTCCCTGGACCTTGACTTTCTTATCTGAGTAATGAGAAGGCCCGACTAGAAAAGTAATAAGGCCCCCTGGAGACCCAGGATTAAATTTCAGGCCACGGTTTGAAGATTGTATTTATTTCACTCCTGATTAGCATAGGAGAGGCGGAAATGAGAAGTTAATACAGAGGCATGCCTGAAACGCGAACCTAAGAAGTGGGAATTTCATTACTGCGTTGGGATTTAGCGTTGGGTTCTTTTCGAGCAAATTTAGGTTTGTAGGTTAATTACAAAAATGTTACCGGGGGGGAGGAACCCTTCTGATTTTTCATGGTTGATTTATGTAGTTGTTCAGTGCCCTTGTCTGGTTCTCTTCTGTCCGTTTGATGTCGGCATCTAGATTATTTCAAGGCTCTTTGGCATCAATAGCTGACGGGAATAGTGGGGCAAGAGGGCTGAAGGCGTTTGGTTTTGTTAGATGTTGGCCAGCTCTGATGAAATCATCTATTTCTTCACCGATTTGTTCTTGCACTCATCAACAAACCCTTAGTGGAAAGATGGATGAGTGAATACGTGTGGGATTGAGAAAGAGCACGGAGAGACCATTTAACGATTTCATTTATCCCTGCTCTCTTGACCTATGCCTGTTATTATGAAAAATTATGGAAATTGAAAATAGGCCATTTATAACATCCACGAGGGGAAAACACGCAGAGAGAGAGCAAGTGGATTATGAGTGCAGTTAGCTGCGTGCTGAAACTAAGTTTGGAATTAACACCCGTCTCAAGGGATTTGAGAAATTTGAATAGGGACATTGTTTTCCCTCATAAAACAAGCACCTCTAAGGCATATGGGACTATGTAATGCATCCTCATGAAAGGAAGCGTGTTAAAGAGAAAACAATATTTCTCTTCCTTCAGACTCCATTTTACAGGCTGAGAGAACTCCAGGGAGCCTGGGATCTCCTCTTCTCCAAATCCCAGGAGTCTTGACCCAGGTCATCAACTGTCTCCCTAGCCCCACCCTTTTTTCCTCGGTGAGAGAAGGACGCTCTGTAGGAACATCTGCACTTTTGTGGAGGCTGTGGAGACATGGTCCATCTCCATCTCTCCCTCTCCTTGGGACCCTTGCCTTTTTGCCTTCTGATTCCAGATGTTTCTTGAAGCTACTCAATTTTATCTTCCTGGGGTAACTTACTCTGGAGTCTCCTGAGCTGCTCCAAGTGGACTGGGAGCTCTGGGCATCTGCCCTGAGCGTCCTTCAGGCAACTCCATGACCCCAGGGGATTCCTTGGTCCCTGCTTTTAAAAATTAACTGAAGCATTGTAGGAAAACAAAAAAGCACACAGAACAGAAGTGCATATCTTGATGAATTATCACAAAGGGCATATGAACTTGTCAAGAAATAGAACTTTATTAGTATTCTAGAAGCATCCCTCACATCTCTCCTAGTTACCATCCCTATCCTGCTCTCCAAAGGTAACCACTATCCTGCCTTCTTCTTCTTCTTCTTCTTCTTCTTCTTCTTCTTCTTCTTCTTCTTCCTCTTCCTCTTCCTCTTGTTCTTCTTCTTCTTCTTCTTCTTCTTCTTCTTCTTCCTCTTCCTCTTCCTCTTCTCCTCCTTCTCCTTCTCCTTCTTCTCCTTCTTCTCCTTCTTCTCCTTCTCCTTCTTCTTCTTCTTTTTCTAAGCAAGTGTCACACCCAGCCTGGAGTGAGGTCCAATGTGGGGCTTGAATTCTAACCCTGAGATCAAGACCTGAGCTGAGATCAATACTCAGACACTTAACCAACTGAGACACCTAGGCACCCATATCCTGGCTTCTAATAACACAGATTAGTTTTACTGTTTTTCACTTTCATTTAAATTGAATTATACTCTTTGAGGAAGAAAATGTATTCTGCTGGATGCAATATTCTGTAACGTCAGTGAGATCCTACTGGCTCTTTAGGTCATCTATACTCTTACTGATTTTCTGCCTGCGGTATCTTTCATTTACTGGTTGAGGGTGTTGAAGTCTCCAGCTGTAATAGTTGACGTGTTTACTTCTCCTTGCAATTCTGTAAGTTTTGGCTTTGTATTTTGGTGCTCTGTTATTAGGTGCATTCATGTTAGGGATCTTTACGTCTTCTTGGAGAACTGACCCTTTTATGTAATGTCCTTCATTATCCCTGATAATCTTCCTTGTTTTGAAGTCTACTTTTGTTTGAAATTAATGTAGCTACTCCAGCTTTCTTTAGATTAGTGCTAGCATGCTACACAGGTCTAACAGGAGAACAGGAGTAACCTAATGGAGGACCAGGGGGAGGGGAAGAGGGAAAGAGAGTTGGGGAGAGAGAGGGACGCAAAACTTGAGAGACTATTGAATGCTGAAAACGAACTGAGGGTTGAAGGGGAAGGGGGAGGGGGGGAAAGAAAGTGGTGGTGATGGAGGAGGGTATTTGTGGGGAAGAGCACTGGGTGTTGTATGGAAACCAATTTGACAATAAACTATTTAAAAAAAATAGATTAGTGCTAGCATGCTATATATGTGTTCCCAGCATATTTCCGTGAAATGACGATCCCTGTTAACTATGTTCCCCCTCCGTTTCCTGGGTAGGCAATATAGAAAAGCTAGAAGGTACTGTATTGGCAGAAATGCCCTCCCCCAGCTGGCAGAGCCCTGGCAGTCTTCTTCCTCGGAGATTTGGCATCCATTATGGAGAACGCTTGGGGCGTGTCACGCATGATTCCCTTCCGTTCTCCTCCCAGAATCATGGCAGGATCGTTCTTGATTCTTCATTGTGAGAATTTGGTGGAGTTCCTGGAAGTCAAGCCCTCTGAAATGTGAGGGCCCGTCCATCCTGCAGCCCCCAGGAGTCTCTCTGGTTCACACTCAGCCTCCAGAAATTTGTTAAAATAACCATTCAAGGGCCACTACCGGTTTATGACTCCAGTGTATGACTTTTGCTCCAGGTAAGATCTTGGTTATGACTTGGGATATCCCTTGTCTCTCCCAATTTAGGGGTGATGATATTTCCTGCAACACTAGGTCTCTGAAGAGTCCAAGAAAAGTATTCTTTTCAGTTTCCCAGGTCTTTCATATAAGAATGGTGGGTGACAACTGCCAAGGTATTTATGTGTTGGAGCTAAAACTGAATGTCTGAATTACTTTTTGATTGTGTCTTGTGTTGGGTTTCATGCATATTTTTATAGATTTTTCTCTTCTTTTGGTGGAACAAATCTTCCAACGGCTTATTTTTTCAAGTGTATTTATCTTCAGAGAGAGAGAGAGAATACAAGTGCAAGCAGGGTTTGGGAGGGAGAAGGGGAGAGAGAGAGGAAGAGAGAGACTTCTAAGCAGAATCTTCACTGTCAGCATGAAGCCCAGCTTGGGGTCCATCCCAAGAGCTGTCAGATCCTGAGCCAAAACCAGGAGTTGGATGCTTACCTGACTGAGCCACCCGGTGCCCCCAAATCTTCCAATAGCGTCCTGAAGGTATGTGGGGGTACATTTTTTGACACTTTGAATGACTAACACTACCTTCATTGTACCCTCACACTGAATTGATAGTTTGGTTTGGTACAGAATTCTGGTTTAGAAATGATCCCCCCTCCCCGATATTTGAAGACTCTGAATTGTAATCTAAGTATCCAGGGTTGCTTTTGAGAATCACAGTCATTCTGATTCTTGATCCTTTCTATGAGACCTATTTTTATCTCCCTGACAGCTTGTAAGATTTTCTTTTGTCCTCAATATTCTTTTTTTAAAGTTTATTTATTTATTTTGAGAGAGAGAGGTGGGGGGTGGAGGGAGA
Source organism: Mungos mungo (assembly GCA_004023785.1). Taxonomy (NCBI): domain Eukaryota; kingdom Metazoa; phylum Chordata; class Mammalia; order Carnivora; family Herpestidae; genus Mungos; species Mungos mungo. The sequence continues at coordinate 26,895 of PISW01006013.1, forward strand.
GAGAGAGGGAGGAGGATGGGACAGAGAAAGAGGGAGAGAATACCAAGCAGGGTCCACTCTGCTAGTGCAGAGCCTGACCTGGGACTCAAACTCATGGACTGTGAGATCATGACCTGAACCGAAACCAAGAGTCGGTGTTTAACCAACTGAGCCACGCCAGTGTCCTTTTGTTCTCAATGTTCTTAAATGTCACGATGTCTAACTTGGGATGAGTCTATCATGCCAGGCATTTAACGGGTCCTTTAGGCTGGAAATTCATATCTTTCAGGTCTCAAAAATGTCCTTCAATTATATCTTGATGATTTCCTCTTCTCTGTTTACCATGATTTCTTTCTCTCTCTGGAACTCTTTTTAAATGCTGAACTTGTTGAACTAAGCCTTCAGTTTTTGCTCTGTTTTCTCTATTTTATTTTCCAAAAAAATTTTTTTAATGTTTATTTATTGTTGGGACAGAGCATGAGCAGGGGAGGGGCAGACAGAGAGGGAGGCATGGAATCTGAAGCAGGTTCCAGGCTCCGAGCTGTCAGCATAGAGCCAGCTGTAGGGCTTGAACTCACAAGCCACGAGATCATGACCTGAGCTGTAGTTGGACACTCAACTGACTGAGCCACCTAGGCGTCCCCAGCTTCCAATCTTTCTAATGAGAGGCAGCAGTCTGTGGGAGGTATGAGTGGAGTAATGACTAGGCCCCTCAACATGGACGCGCTGGGGGTGGGAAAGAAGGGAAGGGTCAAGAGCAGGGGCTTTTCTCAGGATGCGATGCTCTGATGCAGGAGTCAGAGATGTCTGAGAACCCCGATCGGAATCCGGCTGTTAGGGCCTATGTTATGTCCTCCAAAGAAGGTGTATTGTGACCTTTAGAATCAGGGTCCTTATAGAATGTCATTGGTAAGACAAGGTCTTATTGGAGGAGACAGAGTCCCTAAGCTGATAGAATTGGTGTGTTTATAAGAAGAAGGCCATGTAAAGACAGAGAGGCAGCGAGGAAGCCACATGAGGACAGAGACAGTGATGCACGTGTAACTACGGGATGCTAGGATTGCTGGCTGTCACCGGAAGCTAGGGGACAGATGTGGGACAGTTTATCCCTCAACGCCCTCACAGGGAAGCAGCCTTACCCATAGTCTATTTCAGACTTCCAGCCTCCAGGTGTCTGTCAAGGTAGAAGAGAGATGGTAGTTTTTAGTCCTTTCGACAAAATTTGTTATCCTGATGTAGCCCCTTTTCAGAGTTCGGGCACGTGGCTTACTCGGGTACTCCCGCCCAGGCCTTACAAATGTCAAGGGCCCCTGGCTTCTGGGAACCCCCCTCCCCCCACTTCTGGCTCAGGATTGAGCTTTATTATCCTTCCTGTCCGGCCACCACCATGCACCCATGCTCTGCGGCTCCCAGCGTTCCCCACGGTGCTTTCCCCACCGCCTTCCCGCTTTGTGGGTCTACACCAGTGCAGTCCAATGGGATCTTCCGTGATGGCAGACCTGTTCTTTGTCTGGGCCGCTCGGTATGACAGCCGCTGGCCGTATGCAACGGTGGAGCATCTGAGATGTGGCTAGTGTGAACCACAAACTAAGGTTAGAATTTATTTCATAAAAATGTAAATGTAGCTCATGTGGCCATTGGCTACCATATTGGACAGCACAGATCTGTGCTGTAAAACCAAACAAGGAAGTTTTTGTTTTCAAGGTCGTCAGGGAGGCAAGGGAAGTGCAGGAATGTCCTGTCTGCTGTCTTTACCCTCACGTCTCTTGCAAGCCTTAAATTTTATTCCAAAGAGATCTTAGAGCCAAACCAGCAATAGTGGATTTAAAAAGCTCCGGCCCCATGTAGCTGGTGAGCCCTGGGCCGAGGTCCTTTGAGCAAGGGGCAGCCCTTGTGGCGGTTTCTCCTATTACGGGAGGGCCTGGGCAGGTAGGGAGGGAGGAAGGGGCGGTGCTTGGGCCCCCAGCCCCCAGCCCCCTTCTCACTGCCCCCCACCTTTCCTTCCGAACTCACGGGTCCTTGGCCAGCTGGCCCGATCTTTGGTGGCTCAGCCTCCTGTCAGCTTAGGTATGCTCGAAGCTTCCAGAGACTGCACCGGGCACACCTATGTGAGTCCCGAATATTCAGGTTGGCCTCCAGGGCCCTGTGGCCACTGGGCTGCCAGAAAACAGATTGGATCCGTAAAAATATGTGTGTGTGTGTTCTCGCAAAACCTGAGAAAATCACACCTCCACTTTGACAAAAAAATCTGTTTGTGCTTCTCCAAGAATCACTTCCTACCTGGTGGGAAAGCCGGCCATATGCCTGCGAAGCGGCGGCCAGAGGACATGGTCGCTCCTGTGGCGCCGGGCGAAATACCTTTCCTCCAGCCCGTCTGCTCCGAGATAAAAAGAAGCCAAGCCACACGCTTCTGCTTCCAAACAATAGTCCCCGGCCCTCTGGTCTTGCAGAACTGGGGACGTGGGGATGGGGACACGGAAGGGCCCCCCCCCCCCCCCCCCCACGGCTCAGGACGTGTGCGTGCGCTTCCGGAAGTAACAGCCAACGGGAGTTCTGGGTTTAGAAGTTCAGGGGTGGGCGTGGGGAGACGCGGGCACCCAGATGTAAACCAGGAAGGTTCCATGGGCAGAAAGTTGGGTTTGATTTACTGGGGAGACCTGTAGTCCCCTCCTGGGGGCTGTGGCATCTGACTCTGGAAGCTCAGCTCACACGCTTTTCCAGATGACAGCCAACCAGCCTGAGGACAAGGGCACAGTGAGCGGCCTGCAGGCCCCCTCCGCCTCCACTCCCAGCCCTCTGGCCTTTCCGAGGGGGCGGCTGCAGGGTTCCACCTGGAGGTGGTGGCTGTCCCAGGGACGCTAGTGCGCACGGCAGGAAAGCAGTGACGCGGAGGAGTTTTCTTCTCTGAGCCTCTTCCCCAAGAGTCGTCCTAGGGCTCTTCTAGAATAATGAGCGTCTTTCCCACAGCGCTGTTTCTGGAACAAGCCTGTTCCATGGTTGGTTTTGTGGCCTCAGGTCAAACCCGAACATTACGTTTTGATTTTTTCACCGGAGACTCCAAAAGGTGGTGTGAGAAGAAATCAAGTTAAGAGATAGAAAAATACTTTTAAAAGGTTACTGATTTTTGTGCCCATTTCAGTTTTTTTTTAAGTTTATTTATTTATTTATTTTGAGAGAGAGAGAGAGAGAGAGAAAGTATGAGCAAGGGAGGAGCAGAGAGACAGAGGGAGATTGAGGGAGACAGGGAATCCCAAGCTGAGCGCAGAGCCCAACAAGGGGCTCAAACGCATGAACCATGAGATCATGACTCTGGGCCGAAGTCAGGTACTTAACTGATGGAACCACGCACGCACCTCTGATTTCAGCTTTATTTTCCAAAATTTACTTGTTTTGCAAATAAACAGTGAGTGTGAAATGCCTCTTTTTTTTTTTTTTTTGGAAAAAATCTTGCTGTCCCTTGTGCTCTGAGTTTATTATTTGGAAGATTCAGGAAGTAAAACTCCTGGAGTTTTCATTATCCATCAGGAGGGACTTTATAAAAGGAGTGCTAGGGCCTGAATGCCTGTGCCCCCCAAATCCAGATGTTCCCCCCAATCCCAGGTAGGATGGTGTTTGGAGGCACGACCTTTGGGAGCGGATTCCGCTGTGACGGAGGCGTCCTCACCAATGGCGTTAGTGCCGTGTTGTACGAAGAGACACGATGAGGCCTGTGAGGACCGGGCAGGACAGCGGCATCCAGAAGCCGGGACGAGGGCCTTCACCAGAACCCAGCGAGGCTGGGCCCTGATCTCTTCCAGCCCCCGGACTGTGGGAGACAAGTGTTTGGTCAGGTCGCCTCCTCTGCCGCGTCCTGTCGCAGCAGCCTGGGCTGACAGCACGGCCTGGAGTTGTCAAAGCTGGCACCGCGCGGGCTTCGCCAGTCTGGCCGGCTGCGTGCGGCGCGAGTGCTCACTGCCTCCTGGGGCCCTGCTCGGACACCTGCTGCTCCCGGGGTCCCAGGAGCGCCTCTGGGGACCCAAGTCAGCTCTTACGGCCACACTGGATTCGTGATGCTGTGGCTCATGCCGGGAGCACAGGGGATCCGGTAAAAGAACACTTCCCGGGGTGGCAGCAGCAGCTAATTAAGCCGAGACGGAGGCCTAGGGGAGAAGAAGGAGGGACGACATTATTTCAGACCCTGGAAGTGACATCGGCTTGCGTCGATGAGGCCTGGACCCCAAGGGCCCTGCTCAGATGCTTCTTTCCTGGTCTCTCCCAGCTGGAAGCAGCCTCCCCTTGGAACCCCCTCCCTCCCGCCCCGGGGCATTATCTCCTCGTCTCTGGGGCCTCTGGGGCACCTATTACCGCCTGCCTCCAGCGAGTTATTTCTGAACCCGCCTTATCTCGCTGCTTGGACCGCTAGCGTCGCGTCTCTGGGTTGGGACTGTTGCAAGCACCTGCTCTCTTCCTGCCCAAGGTCTTTGCATGAGGGCCTATCAGTTCGCTGAATCCTGTTCCTGCTGCCTCAGATCTGCCCCTGGATCTCGGGCCCAGCCCTTCCTCCGCACCGGCAGCCCAGCACCCTGGGGATGGGGCAGGGTCCACACGGGCTGTCATCGTGGTAGCTGAAAGCCCGCTGGAGGGGGTGTCCCGGGGCGGCTGTGGCGGTTTATCGGCTCCCTTCCCCCTTCCTGCTCGGTGCCGCCGCGGGGTCAGTGTCTGCGTCCAGCACACCTGTCTCTGCTGCGCCTTCTCCCAGCTGATGGTTCTTCCATCTCTCCTTGTTTAGTGCTGGAAACGTCCTCTCCCTCAGCCTCCTGTCTTCTTGGCTAGGCCTGTCCCACGAGGTCCGGAGGCCCCACCTTTCACTGGATCAGGCGTGTGCTCCTTAGCCTTCCTCTGACTGCCTGTCTGCAGCATCTCTCCCGCTGGTGACGGAAGAGTCCCTTCTGGAAGGAAACCCGAGCTCCCTTGGCATCCTCGTCAGACGCTCCCTCTTCTCCTTCTCTGGGTCCTTTTCCTCTCCTTTTCCTTTGGCTCTCCGTGTTCTCTGCCCGTTGCTCTTCCCACACGCCCAGACGCTCTCTTTCCTGCTGCAGGATTTCGGCCACCGCCGGGACGCCGACCCCCCTCCGGTCTGCTGCTGCGGTTCTAGCCTCTTCCCCGACGTGATTTCACATGCACACTCCCGCCGGCCTCTGTTTATTGCCAGAAGCTGGCTCCCCACACGCTGGTGACGGAAGTGAGGACGTTCCGTCCGGCATCTCCTGCCATGATCAGTGACCACACCGTCGCCTGGCTGCCTACTCTGGACTCGCCTCTGTCCTCAGCCCCGTCCACTCCAGTCACCAGGGCTCTGACCACCCGGCGTGGTCAGGTGGGCGACGCTGTGAACCTCGGGCTCACGATCTTGAACGTCTGTTTCCTGCCCCCGTGCAGCCTGCCGTGGGAGGGGCATGACCCCAAGCGGCTGGCCTCCAGGGAGCCTCCCAGAGATTGTTCTAGAAGCATCTGTGCCAGTTGGAGCCCGTGCCTCAAGGCTTGCTGCAGGAGGGAAGGAGCACCCCGGAGCACCCTGTGAGACCCCTGGGAAAGGTTACGTCACTTCTGCCCCATCCCGATGACCAGAGCTCACCCAGGGCCCCCACGCTACCTGCCCGTAGGCAGGGCCGGAAATGAGCCGGTGCCCACGGCCTCCTGCTCACGCTCCCTGTGCTCCCAGGAGTCTGTCCACTCTCTGGATCAGCAATGACCCAGGCTGGCGGCTCTCAGCCTCTCCGCAATCACTCCCCACCACCCTCCTCAACGCGCCTTTCTCTCCAGAGGCCACGAGCTCCTCGCGGTTCCCCAGACTGGGCGGTGTCTTAAGGGCTCCGACTTTGCCCGCCAGTGATCTCTCTTCTAGAAGGGGGCCTTGGATCTGCAGGCCAGACCCAGCTCGCAGGTTTGCCTACCCCACTGCGGCCAAGACGGGAGCTCCCTCCTCCGGGCTTCCAAAGCCCTTCCCAGGCCTGTGTGTGAACGCTTGTTGCGTTTTTTTGGTCATTGCTTCTCAGAGAGTCTGACCCTACCCGCTGGCTGAAGGTGACCGGGCCTCTGCGCACCAATCACTGAGCTAGGAGGAGCTTCGCAGGTTTTAACTCACTGGGTCCTCACAACACCCTGTGAGAGAGGTCCTACCGTGGTTTCTATTTGAAAACGTAATGGAGAACCCGAGGCACAGAGAGGTTTGGGAACTTGCCCAAGGTCACACAGCCAGCAAGTGTTGGAGGAAGGTTGGCTCTTAATGTGACCTCTGTCACCGACAGCGCTCTGTGGGGCGTCTCCTTCACGTCCGTCTCTTTGGCCACAGAAGGCTGGTCGCTAACGCAGTGTCAGATGCACACGTGGGGAGTTCCATGTTCTGGGTTTCTTCCGCCTCCTGCCTCCACTCACACTCCTCTCGGAAGCCACCCGGGTCTTCACTTCTTGCTCCATTTCTGTGACTTAAGAAGCAAGAAAATAAATCCACGAGACTTTCACTATATTTTATTCCAACAAATGAATGGTCCTAACAGTTGGGCGCCCAGGGATGTCATCGCCACCTGGAATGTTCTGGAAGGCTTCCTTGGGGACTGATTGCAGAGATAGCTTACCGGTCACACAGAAAAGCCATTTCCATGACTTTAGCATCACCCTCTACACAGTATGAGTAACATTCCAGGGATTCTCCCGAATAGACGTCACTAATTAAACGTGCTTCACCAACGTATCATTAATTTCGGTTAAGTGTGCAAAACGTGATGTACTTCCAAGTTCCCACTCCCTAAACGGCCGTGTCAGGGAGCAGCAGAGAAGGACAGTGCATTCATGTCCGGGGCCACCATGGCCAAGGCCCCAGGCTGGCTGGTTTAAACAGCAGAATTTTTTTTCTCATTCTGAAGCTGCAGGTCCAGGGTCCAGGTGTCGGCCTGGCCGGCTCCCACAGCCCTCTCTCCTTGGCTTGGAGACGGCCACCTTCTCTCTGTGTCTTTACGCGGTCTTCCCTCTGTGTGTGTCTGTGTCCTAATCTCCTTTTGAAGGACACCAGTCATATTGGATTAGAGCCCACCCTTATAATCTCATTTTTACCTTAATTGCTTCTTCGAGCGCCTTGTGTCCTGATATAGTCATATTTGGAGGTACTGGGGATTAGGACTCAACGTAGGAGTTTTGGGGCGACGCAGTTCAGCCCAGAGCAGGCAGGGACTGAAGCGCGTGCCTCTCTCTGCTCTGTATCCGGCACGTCCGTGACCTTGGACCAGTCCCCGCCTCCCTGGGTTTCAGTCTCCTTATCACTAACATAGGGAGTCAGAGTAGATCGCCCTGGGTTTTTACAGCCTCAGAGCTCTGTGAGAACCACGAATGGCATCACCTTAGGATGGAATACTGCTTCTGTGCCACCGGCAACACCAGGCCCGGCATTCAAGGCCACCAAGCCCTGGGGTCCTCTGGTTTCTCAACAGTTGACAACAAACTGTATCATCTCTGATGGCAAGCTAGACATTTCTCCTGGGCTCTGAGAGTCTTGGCGACATCATTTCAGCTGGAAACATCCCCAGGGAACCATCTTCCAGTCTGTTCAGGCCTGAGATAGAAGCCCCTGATCGTGCCCTGGAGGAAGGAAGGAAGACCTTGGTGTCTTCGAAGCCCAACCAGGGCACTTCCTATCCGGGGTAATTCTATCTACATGCACTGGTGAAGGTCAAAGTCCAAGCAGACCAGCAGTGAATGAAAAGCAGTCCCCAAGGACAGCAGAACCCGTCTCATGGGCCCCAGGGCAGACCCCTCAGTCACAGTTGGCTTGGGACCGTTTGGAGCCCATCTGCAGCTTTCCAGGTCCCTGGAGTCGGCCGGGGTAGGCGATGCCTGAAGCTTGCAGCCCACTCTTTACTGAGCGGCGTGTGGCACTCTTGTAGGGAATGACAGCCGCGGCCCTGCGTCCCGGGGGGCAGCTGGCCTCCTCCCGCCGGACACCGACGGGAAGATCAGCAGGTTATGGGCGAGGGTTGGGGTGCTCCGTGCAGGACCAACTTCTTCTACCTCAAGGGGGGATCTTCATCCTTCTCTCCACTTTAAGAAGCTGGTCTGCAAATCTAGCTCCTCGCACTCACGCCGGTAACCAAACTTTCCAGATTCTGTTTCTTTTTCCATGACACGGCAACCCGGATGTCCAAGGAGAGTAGTCGTGAGGGGCCGGTGCCCAGTCCCCAGCAGCCATCTGCTTATTTATTTCGTGCCAGCCTCTGTTGACCAGGGGGCGACTGGGTGAGTCTGTACAATGGGGTGTGATTTCCCACGGGCAATGCTGAGCGCGGCACGGCGGTCTTCACGACACCCATGGACACCCGCTTCGGGGGCGCATTCTCCCTCCAGCCCCCTCCATCATGCTGCGAGGTCAGTGCTGCCCCTTTTCCTTTACGTGAGGGATCCTGGAGAAGCAGAGGTGAACGCCAGCCCTGTCCAAGGTCACACGGGCAGCGGGAAGGTGCAGGGGAGACCCTGGGCCCCTTGTGCTGCTCTGAAACTTGCTAAAAACTCAGACTGATTGTGGCCCAATCAGGCCAACTTATTTGATGCTCTGACAAGTTTTCAAAATTTGCAAAGGTCCAACATTCTTCTCTTCTTGTGGGAAACGGTGGAGTGGCCACGGGGTGTAAAATTCAGGTTGACCTGCGGTGGCCCAGGCCCAGCGCCCAGGACGGCTGCCTGGACCTCTCCTCGTGTAATCTGGGCGAGCCGGTCTAGTGGCCTCGGGCTGGGTCTTCGCGGGGGAGGGGCCGTACCTTCTTTCTCAGCAGGCGTTTCTCTCTCGACGGCATACCTGAGCTGTCATATCCGTTAGGGAGTTCTGTGCGCGGTTTTGTCACAAGGAGAGGCAGTCGGAGGGATCTGTCTCTTGATCCTCCCCCTAGAGGCGGGCCCCTTCCCGGGTCAAAGGGCAGGTAAACAGAAGCTTAGGAGGACTCCTGCCCGGGGGTGCTGACGGGCTTGCGGTGGGAGTAGCAGAGTGAGTTAGGGGGACAATGATGCCTCGGCACCCTCATTCCTGCGAACATCACTGCTGTCTCCTCTGGGCTGCGCCCTGCACTCCAGTCTGAGAACCAGTGACTTTGTCCGGAGCTGATGCAGAGTCCTGGGAGGTCAAGAGTCGCACTTGTATCTGCTGTACTGGGGTCCCAAGGTTGTCCGAGTGCAGAGCGTAGGTTAGTAGTAGTAGTAATAATAATAATAATAGTAATAATAATAACGCATCTGTCCATTCATCAGTTGGTGGACATTTGAATTACTTGCACTTCGTGACTTGTATGAATCTGCTGCTCTAAACAAGCCTGTCCACGGTCTTGCGTGGTCCTATGTTTTCCCTTCTCTTGGCGAGAAACCCTGCAGTAGAATTTCTGGGTCCCAGGCTGACGAAGGTTAACTGTTGGAGGAACTGCAAAACTGGTTTCCCAAGTGGCTGTCCCATGTCACCTCCCCACCGACAATGTCTGAGGGCTCCCGTCTCTCCTCCTCCTCCTCCTCCTCACTTCTTTTTGTCCATCCTTTTGGTTGGGGGATCTACTTGGTGAAAGGGGTGTATCTCTCCAATGACTGATGCTGTTGAGCATCTTTTCATGCGCTTATTGAATATTTGCATGTCTTCTTTGGAGAAAGGCCTATTCAGATCTTTAGCCCATTTTTTAATTGAGTTACTTTTCTTTCTGTTTTTGAATCGTAGGAGTTATTTGATGTGTTCTGGTGCTATCCCCTTGTCAGATCCATGATGTGTAAGTATCCATTCCCAGCATGTGTGTTCTTGTTTCATTTTCTTGTTGATGTCCTTCGTCGCACACGTCTTTAATTCCGTCGAAGTCCAGTTTACCCGTTTTTTTCTTTGCTTGTTTGTGCTTTTGGCGTCACCTGTGAGAAACCATTGCCTAGTCCAAGGTCAGGAAGATCTATAGTTATGCTGTCTTCTAAAGAGTTTTATAGTCTTAGCTCTTAACTCTTAGATGTTTTTATGCTTAAATTATTAGGCTCAGCTCTAAGAATACGTCTTCCATTTGCAAATAATTTTTATTGCATATAAAAAAAGTTAAGAAATTAAAATTAAAAAAGTATATTTTAAAGAAGGGGTATCAGACTTTAAGATCAACTTTGTAATTTACTTTACTCATCTAGTCTATCTGAAACATTTTTCTATATCATAGCTTTGATTTGAGTGTTCCATGGTCTAGATATTTATGTTTTGTTTTATCCTTTATTTTTGGTCATTTAGATTCTTCTAATTAAAAAAATAGTAGTACAGCAATGAATGCATGATCATTCTCTTAGAATAAATTCTCAGAAATCGTTTTTAAAGAGTAGACTCCTGTTTCCAGCAGTCTAATAAAACAAGTATAGTAATGGTTCCCTGACAGAGAATATTCTGCAACAAAATAAAGGACAGTCAGATAGGTAAAAAAAAAAAAAAATTAACTTAATACTGCTTTCATTTTTGAGAATGTGTTTTCTTCACCTTGTCCAATATTTGCATATTTTCTGCAGGTTACCATGAAATAATACCAAGAACCTTTTCTGTTATTACAGTTATCCTTTAATCACTGTATTAATATTTTACTGATTTGATGTGACATAATTTACTTTTTTGATGTAGGTGTTGATTATTTAAGTTTCATTCAACTTTTGATAAATGGAAAACACTACAGTGAACATATCTGAAATTTGTGCACGCCGAAGTTTTGTTCCTATGAATGGTTTCCTTAGGGCGGGTTCCCCGCAGATTGATTTCAGAGCCAACGGGTTAGAACATTTGGAGGGTGTACATATGGTCCTGTTGCCTCTGGAAGGGTTGTAGCAATTTGTACTGCCTTCAGGAGGGTATGAGAATCCAGGCACCCGGCATGCACACCTCCACTCTCGCGAATGTTTTAAAATGTTTCAGCAAAGAGTATGGGTGAATGGCTCTTGAGTTAGGGGAGGGCGAAGTTATCTTCTATTTTATTGCTATTTTCAATTTTTACATTTGAATTGAAGGATGATTCTTTCTTTTCCATGTGGAGAATATTTCGCATGCTGCCCTTTCTTGTTTGCAGAGAATGAAGTTTCAAAAATTATCTTTAATGAAACAGAATACATGAGGCTATGCTCTATTAGAAGGATTGATGTTCCCGGTCTCTGCGCTGTGAAATGTGTAAAGTGCACAGTGAGATATAGTTTCTAAGTGAAAAAAAAAGGTCATTCTATTTTTTTTTTCATGCAGTGTTCTTCCAGAGATGAAGATTCTCTCCATTTTATTGTTTTGTAACCCGCCCACACCCTCCCAGCCCTCCGCCCCTCCCCCCACGGCTATGGACAGCTAACCACCACTGCAAACGTGGCTCTTTGGGGGATTTCTGAGGGAGGCCAGCGTGAAAATAATGGTAAATTCATGGTAAATCCCCTCGCCTGCCTGGGTCCTCGTCACCCGAGGGAAGTGGATTCACCCAGCGCATGATGTGCCCACCTCGGCCACGGGGAGGACCAGGGACTCAACACCCAAGCTCTTGAATGAGAATCCACTGCTGTCCTGAGAGCTCTTGGTGCCTAGAATGTTCTGTCAGTCGTTTATAATGATGCCATTTCCTTGGGGCAGGCGAGCCCAGGAGGGCGTTTGCTGTCTGTATCTCAGAAGCAGAAAACCCTCTCTCCTGTGGTCACCGTGGGGCCCGCCCACCGAATCGGTGTGGTTTGGCCACGACAAGGGTTGGTGGGTTTGGAGGAGAAGTTGGGGGAGGTGAAAGAGGGGCTCTGCTTTTGGGGGAAATTTGCGAGAGAGCAAGGGGCTTTCTTGGAAAGTTAACAACAGTCAAGGCCAGCCCTCCCGGTCCGCGGAAGGCTGTGAGGGTAACCGGGGGGGCTTGGGGGCTGCCGCTGTTTCCTCTGGTTGTTGACTCAGCCCGGAGCCTCTGTCTTAGTTTAGAAGCGTATGGAGAGGGGGGTCCTGGCCCTATGAGTTTTGATGCTGAAATCTGGCTCCGATGCTGAAATCAGGATCCTGCAGACCTGATGGAGGAAGAAAGCTTTTCACCTAGAAACACAGAAATGAACCCTGCCCCTGGGCTCGGTCCCCGGGGGAATGGTCTCTTCCTGGGACACAGCAAGTTTTGGGGCTGAGGTGACCCGAGGGCACCTCTGATCTCTCATCCTGCCTTCCACCTGTGCCCGCCTCCCCACTGCCCTGGGTGGACTTGAACTCTGGCTTCCCCCACATGGTCTGCCCCAGGGAGCCCTCGCGGCCCAGTTCTGGACTCTCTGAAGCCGGCCCTCCCCCACCGAGGTGGCAAGGAGTGTGGTCCTTTCTGGTTCTTCCTCCCGAGTGGGAAAGAGCAGCTCACTCACATGCAGGCACGTGATGCCTCCGTGGGTCCCCCTCACCCGTGCTGGTGAGAGCAGGGCCAGAAGCCTGGGATGGGCTTCTGGGAGGGCTGCCAGGAGGAGGCAGACACAACATCTCCAGGAGAGTTGACTTGTTCCCAGAGTCACACCCTCGTATCTCACAGCTGGCACCATAGCCCTGGCTATCTCCCCAGTCAGAGACCGCTGAGACCCCACACCCCGCGGTGACCCTGTCCTAGATGTGTCTGCCCCGAGACACCTGGGCCCACCCCTCCCATTTCTGCTCCCCGCCTCCGGGGTCAGGCCTTCAGCACAGGCCGCATAGGGATTCCCCACTTAATGAAGGATGTACGTTAGTACTTTCCTCATTAACGGACAGAAATCAGAAGAGCCGGGAGGGGCCCTGCCCAGCGCCTTCCCCGGGAACCAGACCCCGCATCTCAGCCCCCAGCCTCCAGAGCTGCCAGCTGTGTCCATGAGCATCTGTGATTTATCTTGACTTATTTTGTGCATCTGTTAGCAAGATGTGTCCTAAGGTAGGAGAAAGGCCTAAGAGGTGATTTGGGGAGTCTGGGAAAGCTCCACAGTTTTTCCATGTACAGGAACGTAATTGCTTCTTCGCTTCATGCCGTTTTGGCTCACGAAAGCTTTCATAGGGAGGCTGTCCTTTCGCCCAGCAGGGCCAAGATGTGTCTGCGTGGTGCTCTATATCCTGCACGTTCTTCGGGGTGCTGTGTTCACCCTGGACGGCATCCTCCTGGAATACTGTATCTCGTGCACTGCGTATGCGTTCCTCGGACGCTGACTCGCGGCCCTGCGACAGCGCTCCCGAGGGGCCTCTGCGTCAGGGTTCACCAAGCCCGTGCCCCCCCCGCATGCTGGGCTGGGTGGTTTTCTCCATCCAGCGAAGCTGGTTCCACTCCCCTGCCCTGGGCCCTGCATTAGGTTATGTTGTCTCCTTTAGGCCCGAGGGTCCCTGGCCTGGGCCTCCCTGGCCACCTCCTTGCCTGCGTGGCGCGCCTCCCAGTTCTCACGTTCTTCGACGTGACCACCCTCACTCTGCAGGCTCCGCAGCGCTGCCTTCTCTGCCACGATCAGCTGCAGGTCTTTTCCGGAAACGTGCGGTCCAGTACTCAGCACGGGATGGCTCACGGAGTGCCTCGGTGGACTCGAGTCCATGCTCTCGGCCATTGTCTGAGGAAGTCCGTGTGGCGTCTGAGGTGGGCTGGGGTCTGACGCATTCTTCTCCTCCTGAGCCAGGGGGTTGCCTGGCCCCTGGGAGTCACCGCAAGGGCTGTGTTGATGCCCCGATTATGGAAGCAGCTTTGTCTCTGTGCCCCTCACGAATCTGCCAATTGTGCTTGGTCCTTATGGGCCCCTGGGGACATAACTCTGAACTTGATTCTCCACGTAGTCTTTGTCTCCGTTGATTTTCTCTGTAGTTCTGCGTTTCTCAGGCTGGGGGATCCCTCATGGTCCTGTCCGGTCCTTGATAACTGCCACCGCGCTGGGGCTCTGGGCTCAGGACTGGGGACTTCCTCTGATGCCCCCCCTCCCCTGCAGCGGTTCCCCGACTTGGAGATCCACGCCCCACCCCTCCCCCTGCAGCTTCCCTCCCTCGCGTCCTATGCCCGGCGGCTGCACCCTCACTCACTCACAGGCACACATGACACTCTGGATGCTCACGTGGCCGTTCACGGTCACCACACACGTGCTCACACAGAGCCACGCACCACGTAAGGCACCAGCACTCGTGCTCGCGTGGTCCACACCTTCACACACACTCGCTTACCTTTGGTCACAGATTGGTCCAGGCAGCGGGGACCCCCGCCCCCCAGCGTGCTCCGAGGACAACCTCTGCAGTTCAGGTTCCAGAAGAAGTCCCACCGCCCTCTTCTCCACGGCCCGTGATTCCCAAGCGCCAGCTGTGTGTCCGGATAATCGTGTAGTTTTGCTGGTGGATACTGATGACTGCTGGCCCAAGACAGCCTTGTCTGCGGGGTGCGGGAGGGAGGAGAGAGCGGAGGCCCAGAGCAGGGCTGCAGCCGCGCTTGGGACCTGCTGATGGCAGCGTGAGGTTCCCTCGAGCAAAATCAACACTTCGGCTGCCATCTGGGCGTTGTCCCTCCCCTTCACGCCTCCTCTGGGGAGTCAGAAGCATTTAATTTCCTCTTCCTTATCGAGCATTGCAATTTTTGGACCCACAATTGCATGTAGTTTGATGAAGGTGTGAGTGTGTGTGTGTCTCTGAGTGTGTGTGTCTCTCTGCGAGGTGTGTGTGTTTGTGTGTTTGCCTGTGTGCATGTGTCTGTGTGTGTTCGGCCTCGTGCCGGAATTATTTGGGTAAAAAGGCCAGGACCCTAGGGCGCCTGATGAAAAATTCTTTGCGTGAACCCTCGAATATGTCTGAGCTCCGGAGTCCTGGTGTAAACGGTTTACCGCTTTCTCAAGACTCGTGCCTCACACTTCCGACTTGGTCTGTGATGATCTGGAATTGGCCACGGGGCCCTGGATGTGGTCAGGGCCCACCGTCCTCTCCTGCCCCCTCCTCCACTCCCCCCCCACTCGGAGGAGTCTGGGGGCTGCAGAGGGGGCTCCTGTCCAGCTAGGGGGTGAGGCATGCTGAGGACTTGGCCCAGAGAGGAGACAAAGGGCCAGTCCCCAGGGATGAGGCTGGAGCGGGTCT
Organism: Mungos mungo; assembly: GCA_004023785.1. Classification (NCBI taxonomy): domain Eukaryota; kingdom Metazoa; phylum Chordata; class Mammalia; order Carnivora; family Herpestidae; genus Mungos; species Mungos mungo. The sequence continues at coordinate 41,917 of PISW01006013.1, forward strand.
GGAAGTGGGGCATGGAGCCAGGCATCTGGGCTGCAGCCCCCGCTTCCCCGGCGCCCCCCCACCCCTGCAGGACCATCGGAGGAGCCAGGAGCACACGGGTGGGCTCTGCGCAGCCCGAGGGCAGAGCGGGGAGGAGGAGGTACCTGGTAAGTGGGTGTTGGGCCGCATCCTTGTGGCCAGATTGCTGTCTGCACCACAGCAGAGGGTGGGGGGACCCCTCGCAGGGAAATTCCAGCCCAGAGAACAGGCGCAGAGAGGCTGCAGGGCCCTCCCCACCTGGGGTGTGCGCTCACTACGGTTTGCTGGAGAAAAGAGTATTTGAAACCACTCGTCCTGGGAATGGACTGGAATTAGCCGGGAGCGTCCTGGGGGTTGGCTTGTCGGCCCAGTGACTCCTCGAGGCAGATATGGGTGAGGAGAGAAGGGACACGTGCAAAGGGAAAATTTCTGATGGGGATGGGCGGGGGGGTGGGCGAGCTTTTCGCTAACAGGACCACTGGCAGCAGCAGCTCATTTGTAATCACGTGGGGGGACGTAGGCATGTCATGAGAGGCGGAGTGCGGGCCACGGGGCGAGGGGCGCTGGTGTCGCTGCCGGATCTCGCGGTGCTGGGTCGGGGTTTGGACTGTGACAAGCGGGCACAGTAGGGATCCCTTCTCAGGCCCTGGGCCGTCTGGTGACAGCTGGTGACTCCGTGACTCACGTCCTTGCTGCTTTCTGCTCATTGTCATGTCAGCGCCCGCATGTCTTCCCAAGGAAAACATACTTGTTATGAAGACAAAGAACCAGACTATCTGTTATTCACTATTTAACATTTTGTGTGTGTGGGAAATCTCAAGGTGAGTATAGAACAAGAGTCATTTAAATAAAAAGAAACCTTAACGTTTTGTCAAGGCATGGGCAGGGGCGGGGGGGACAGCGTTAGTCTGGGTTCCTATTTTATTCTTTTATAGTTGTTTTTGTCAATAAAGGACATCATGAAAAATAAAAATTTGTTTTGATGGTGTATTTTTTCCAGGGTTTTTACCTGATGGAGAAGCAGTCTAGACAGCAAGGAAGAAGGACACTTTGTAGCTTGGACTAAATGACATCTTTTGGAATTTTTTTCTTTTTTAATTTTTTAAAATTTATTTTTGAGAGACAAAAAGAGCACAATGAGGGGAGGGTCAGAGAGAGAGGGAGACACAGAATCTGAAGATGGGCTCCAGGCTCTGAGTTGTCAGCACAGAGCCCGACGTTGGGCTTGAACCCACGAACCGTGAGATCATGACCTGAGCCGAAGCCGGATGCTCAACCAACTGAGCCACCCAGGCGTCCCCATCTTTTGAAAGTGTAAAAGGGGAAAAAGCCGTTGCAAAATGTCTTCATGGTTTTGGTGGGTAGATGCTTTCGGCTCATCTATAGCCCTTGATCCCAGCGGCTTCCGGCAGAGAGGACCGGCCATTAGTGGTGAGTGATCATGGCTTTCATGTCACGATGACGTTCTGAGCTCCTGGGAGCTGACGTGTTCTGTTGTGAGGAGCACGAAGTTAAGGACCCTTTGGGGAGAGCGGGGGTGGGGGGAGTCTCTGCCCTGCTCCGGGGGTGGGTGCTGGCCCAGCCTAGAGCCCCCCCCTCCAGCCGGCTTCTCCGTGCTCCTGATCAGGCATCTAGACCCCTTGAGCGCCACCCAGCAAGCGAAGCTATTAGACGTGCGTACGCAGAATGGGCAGGAACTAGGAGCCTGGACACCTTCCGTGGGTGGCGTGAACCTGCTCTTGAAATCATAGCCACATCGTTACTGAAAAGGAAAGGGAAGTTTATTATGTCCTCCAAACACATGGCCGTGGGCATTTCTGGTCCAGTGTGCCGTGACCTGGGGCAAAGCTTTACCTGGGGTGGGGCAGGAGGCAGGTGGAAACGGGCAGCGAGGAGGCAAAGGAGAAATACATTGAGACTGTTTGATGGCACAGGTCGGCTGGCACTTGGGCCCCTCTTGTCACCTTGCAGAGAGCTCCCCTTGCTCAGGGTGGCGCCGAAATCAGGATTTACCGTGGCCATAACCAGTGCCTGGATCAGTAGGAGCAAACTTCTCTTTTACTGAGGGATGGACCTGTGTGTCCTTATAAGGACTTCTAATCTACTCTTATAAGTTTAGGGCAGCCATCGGATGCTCCAAAACAAGATTAAAAATACAGAGGTGGAAAATAATGATTTATTAGTTTGCTTGAACTGTCATAACTAAATACTAGACTGGGCAGCCTAAACGACAGGAATTTATGGTTTCCCAGTTCTGGAGGCTGGAAGTTCAAGATCAAGGTGTCACGGGGGTTGGTGTCTCCTGAGGCGCCTCTCCTTGCCTTGTAGATGGCCATCTTCCCTGTGTGTCCTCATGTGTCCTAACCTCTTCTTCTTCTTCTTCTTTTTTTAATGTTTATTTATTTATTTATTTTTGTGAGAGACAGAGCACAAGAGGGGAAGGGGCAGGGAGACACAGAATCTAAATCAGCCTCCAGGCTCCAAGCTGTCAGCATAGAGCCCAACGCGGGGCTCAAACCCACGAACCGCGAGATCATGCCCTGAGCTGAAGTTGAAAGCTTAATGGACTGAGCCCCCCCGGCGCCCCTGTCCTAACCTCTTCTTATATGGACACCAGTCATATTGGGTTAGGACCATATTGGGTTTAAAACCTCTCTCTCCAAACACAGTTCCATTCTGAGGTCCTGGGGGTTAGGAATTGGGGGCACCATGGTGATGTTAAACGTCTAGCATAGAGTAATGGACGCGAGCCCTAGCATGGTTCTCGGCCCAGATTCGATGCTGCTGTGGGTGGTTTCCATCGCCCTCCACCCTCTCTCTGCTTCTGTTCCCCGTTGGGATAAATTCTCAATGGGGGACGAGTCGGCATGGACCGTGGCCCGGCAGTGGCTTGGGATTCTCCCCCTCTGGCCTTCTGGGCTCCTCACAGATATAATCTCATGTGTCTTTGAAGAGACTCTCATAAAATTATTGCTTTTTTCCCTTCAGCAGAGTCTGGGTAATGGGCGATCAGCCAGGGATGGATTTTTACTGGGCCTTCAGAACGCTGTGCCGATTTTGGATGCCTGGCGTCACGGTGAGAGGGGACCAGGCATTACTGAGAAGGGAAGTCGTGGCTTCCCAAGGCTGAGATCAGTCAGCGGCTGAGCCCAGAACAGACGCAGGTCTCTGACCACAGCCCCAGAACCCTCCTGAGAACCACCAGTCCCGCCTTGCTGGCACCTGAGAAGCAGGGAAGCCACCGGGGCGCGTGAACGAGGGGAGGCAGTCGCTCAGGATTCAGCCCAGAGCTGTCTTCTCAGGGCTCCCTTCCTGTTACATACATTCCGCTCCCACCTGCCCCCGCCCATCGACTCCTGGCATCTAGTGATAGTCTTTTGCACGTGTCCGTCTGTCTGCTAACTGGTTATCTCTCTGACTCGGGGCCTCCGTGCAGTTGGGAAATTTGTGCAAAACCTGCCCAGCTGGGCGTGACAGCCTGGCCTCATACATAGTGCCTATTAGACTGTAACCCCCTGAATGCAAGAAAGATTTAGGGTTCAGCTTTCTGTGGGTGATTCCCGGCATGTTGCTGAGCATGGAGGAAGCTTCCTGTCTGCTTGTTGGATAAATGAATGAATGAATGAATGAATTTCACCATGCAATGTTGGATATGGTAACAAAAACCTAACGCTTCTTCCGTCTGGCAGGTGCAGCATCTCTACAATGTCTTTGGCTGCATGACCTTGAATGCTGTCAGGGATGGGCGCCCACTCACCAAGTAACAATTTCCCTCCTGGGAAGTATGGGTACTTAAGACCATTTTTATAGCCACTGAACTTGGCTCCTTGTCTTTTACTCTGTGTTCTGAGCTCCGGGCAGGACTTAAGAGGTCCCTCATCTGGGGGTTCTCAGAAGGGAGAAAGAAATGCCTTTGTGTGGGGCCCAGTAGGGTGGAGAAGTCAAAGATCATTTGAAAAAGCTAATGCACTATTATATATTTTGGAATTTGGAAAGTGAGAGAAAACCCTATTATTTTAATGATAAAGATTATTGACAATAAAAGGGTAAGGAATTATAAGGGGAGGGGTGAGGTGGGGGGATGAGGTGGTGGTCAGGAGTGAGGTGGGAACGGATTTCTCATTCAGCTGTTTTGAGATCTGAACCACATGAATGTCGTCACCTGGGTGGAGTGGACATGAAAATGTTAAAATGAAAAGCATGACGAACAAAATCAAAGGAGATGAATTTTACCCCGTTGGGATGAAATGACACAATACTTCTTCCCAAGGCCATCCATCCCCCAGCCAACTGCTTTCGTCTGTCAAACAGGGTGCCTTTTTGGTGAAGGTTAGCAGACACTTGGGTGACTGGGCCCCCACTCCTTTGGGGAAGAACCGGAAGGTCAGAGAGGTCGTGTTCAGTCCACTTCCCAAGCAAGTCAACTCCATTTCTCTGCCTTTCGGATGCCCCACGCGCATTGGGATTTCAGATGCATAGGGATTTAGCCGGAAGCATTTCGGTCTGGAAATGTTTGTAGACCCCTCCCTTCAAATTCTTATGCGTTATTACCTCAGAGCTGACACCGGGCACAGGTATTTGCTCCTCAGCTCTGGAGAGAAACGTTTGAGATCTGCGCTTCTCAACTCCTCTGGACCTAGTTGCACTTTACCAAATGAAAAATCAGTAACTTGGGAATACATGAAAAGGATGTTCATCTTGACTGATTCAAAATCACAAATCAGATCAAGATGCCGTTTCTTTTCCAGTGATGTTGGCCAAGAGGAGCACGTTTGGTCGTCTGCAGTGCTGACGAGGTTGTGAAGACGTAGGGTTCTCAAACACGCTCAGCGGCCGCCCCCAGATTTGTGTGAATTGACCTAGATTTCATTTCATTTGGTGGCAATTTTACATTAAATACTGATTTCACAAGAGCATATATGTCGAGTCTTCCATTTCTTTCTTCCTTTTATTTTATTTTTTATTTTAGGGGGGAGAGAGAGAGAGAGAGAGAGAGCGAGCAAGCAAGAAGGGAGAGAGGCAGAGGAAAAGAGAGAGGGAGTCCCAAGCAGACTCCAAGCCTGATCCTGGGCTTGATCTCACTGGAATGAACAAGACCCTTTTTGTATGGAAAATATGACAAGATTCGCTATTTGATTTAAACAAAAAAGCAAAAACCAGTGACGATGATATTCATCTATTCTTTGCACAGAGATATTTGTGCATGTTTGTGTAGATGAAAAATTTCTGGACGATGCCTAGAAAACTGTAGACAGCGGTTACATCCAGAGAGTGGGGGGATCTAGGAAATGAGCGGAAAGCCACCTGGAGAATACATAACATTTCGTAGTGACCAGATCTGTTCACTATGGGCACACGAGATTTTTGTTTTGACAAGGCAGCCCCTCCCGCCCCCCGCAAATCTAACCCCTCATCAGCCATTGTGAACATCAGATTGGATAATTCAATTCTCAACTCAATAAACTTTGATACATACGGATAATGTTCCAGCCACTGGGTAATATATGTAAAAACTGCTTCACAAAACTATTAACCACCATAAAAACTGAGAGCAAACCATTTACTTCAGATAGTGTGGCTAATTAACCAAATATTTATAAGAACCTTTTTACAATGGAACCAACTTCCATTTATAAGAAAGAACCTTCTAGAACATCAAGATTCATTGCAAATAAGCAGTCATTTTATTAAGTGCGAGATTTTAACACGACAGAATCACAGCCTTAAAAAGCACACACCTGACAGCTCCCTCCAAATCCGTCCAGAAAGCCAGAGAGCGGCATGAAGAAATTCTGGGAGCCTGGAGAGGGGGTGCGTGTCACACGGCCTGTGATGGGAGGGAGGCCAGGGGACAGAGGAGGCCACGCTGCATCTCCCTGGGGGTCACGGGGCAGACAGCCCTTGTCAAAAGCGCCATTTTACCACCTTCATTCTTTGACTCATCTTTACTGTGACTTCTCAGCTTGCGGTGTTTAAAGGTGTTGTAAATATTCAGTCATTCCGTTAAACAGCATCTGCTCTGAGCGGCCACCACCTCTGACTGCAGTGGCCTTTCCGGAGGCAGGATGGCTACTGAGGTCCGTCTCACCAGGCGACGCTCTCCGTGGGGAGACGGGCCTGGAGCTGCGTCCCAGCTCCGGTGCGTCGCACTCCGAACACCCCGGGGGGTCCATGCAGCCGCTCTGTGCCTCAGTTTCCCATCTGTGGAAGAAGGATAACAACAGTGAGGTCACCCAGTGGGCCAGGACAGGAAGAGCAAAGGGGACTGGACTTTGGGACCCAGGATAAAGGGAGCCCGGAGCCCGGGGCACCTTTCTTTCTTCTCACCTTCCAGACTCATGTTCTGGGTTTCAAGACTCTTCTGCTTGAACTGATTTGGAGGCTTTGGGCCTGAGGGCCTGGGAGACTCCATGGGGCTCTGGGAAGGCCCGTGGGGTCAGGGTGGACCGAGCAGAGGAGGGTGAGGCGGGCTGCTCAAGGCCAGGAGCTCTCAGGGCAGGGGCACGGGGCTCCAGCAGGTGGGCCTGGCTCCACAGGGGGCTCTGCCATTGGCTGGCTGTCTCTTCGGGTTCTGGTTTCCAAATCTGCAACATGTGGATGGCCTTACACCAAATTGGTTCAAGAGCCAGAGGCATTAGGCATTTAGGGCAGTGTGCCAAACTGGTATTTGTAACCAGTTGGCTATTCCACTGGAATGGGGGGGTGGGTGGGCGCAGGACTAGAGCTCTGCTTCGGGGAGGGAACCAAAGGGCTGGAGGGCTTCCCCTGGTTGTACCTGGGCCCGCAGCACCCAGGCTTGCTGCAAAGCCCTGCCACTGTCCCGTGGCACCCATGGTGTGCTGGCAGCTTCGGTGACATTTGTCACTGCAGTCCAGGTAGGGGGCTGCTGGAGGCCACCTTGAGTGAGAAAATGAGGTGGGACCAGGGAGACAGGGTGGGCCTGGGAGTGTCGCTGGTTGTATCCTGCCTGGCATCCTTCTAGCGGGCAGAGTCTCTAGGGGAAGGCCGGGTTCCCCAGCCCCCACACGGGTCAAGGGCCACCCCCGCCCCAGGAAGGCCGGTGGGGTTGGGGAAGCAGAAGTTGGCCGCTCACTTCCTCCCCTCCCTGCTGCGCACTCAGCACCCTGGACTCCTTCGGGTCTTCACTGGGCTCAGCCCGGAGTAAAGCCGGCAGCCTCAGAGGGTCAGAGGGGCCCTTCCAGCTGGGCTGGGCGGAGGCCGGGGGCTGCCTGGGGCTCACGCCTGGGCCCCCAGTCCCGGAGCAGACGGGGGGACCCTGCTCCTCCTGCAGCCCGGCCAAGTGCAGAGTCTGCTCTCAAACCTCGCTCTCTCTCGTTCAAGAAAACGTGGGTAGAGTTAAAACGTTTTTCAACTTTCCAACCTCCAGTCTTTGGGTGTCGTTGTACCCCTGTCCCAAATTTGGGGCGGGTCTCAGACTTGCGGTGTGCTGTCTGGAGCTCTTCCATCCCCGTCTTGGTTTGAAATGCGCTGTTCGGGCTCTGGAGAGGTGACCTGACCCGGGACCGCCTTTGTCGCCCCTGTGGGGCCCGGCCCGGCCCCTGGCTGGCTCCACCCGTGGCTGTGTGGACTCTGCCCCCACCACGCCCAGGCTCTACCCGCAAACCCCCCACCTCCCACCTTGCTGCAGCCCCTCTCGACTCCACTCTGCGGCGCCCACCTCCTACACCTGCTCTGCCCAGTGAACAAACCAGCCAGGAGCCCCTCTGGCTCTGTACCCATTGCCCCGTCTTCTGAATCTGGGCTCGAATCCCGCCTCCTGGTCCCTTGGCACTGTGGTCCCTGTGGCTTGCGTCCCCAGGGGTCCGATGTGAGTTCCACTTTAGGAAGAGGCAGGCAAACCTGGGCATGCACATGAGGAATGGTCCATTTCTCGCCGCCTTGCCTCCTGCCCCGCAGTCCCTGAGACCTGTTAGCCCCTCTCCTGGAGCCCAGCATCTTCTCCTGCTTTGCCAGGAGCTGAGGGCCAGGCTCCTGCTTGTGAGCTCAGAGCTGTGTTGAAGATGGGGTGTGGGTTTTCACTCAGATGTGGAATTTAAGAAACAGGCAAAGGGAAAGAAAGAGAGAGGGAGGGAGAGAGAAACCAAGAGGCACACTTTTAATTACAGAGAGCAGTCTGCTGGTTACCAGAGGGGAGGTTGGTGGGGATTTGGGCTCAATAGGTGATGGGGGTTAAGGAGGGTGCTTGTCGTGATGAGCGCCTGGTGACATGCAGAAGTGTTGAATCACTAGACACTGTACCTGAAACTAATATAACACTGTAAAAAAATAAAAATAAAGTTCCACTTACAAAATAAGTAAGAAAGATCTAACTCCACCCACACACAGAAAACATAGGGGGAAAAAAGATGGGGTGTGGGAGCTGATATCATGGAGGAGAAGCTTCCAGAAGTGCTTGGGGGACCAAGTTCCACACTCCGTTGCCAGGAGCCTGATCACTGCCAGGGCACCTTCACTGCAGCCTTTCCCGGTCTCGGAGCACTGTGGCTTCTCAAGTCTTCAATTGTCCCCTTGCACCGGCCATGTCAGGTGACTAACGGGCAACTTAGAAGTGGGAACTTCAGACATTTCTGTGTGGTTTGAATAATAGTAATGAAAAAAGATCCTCAGACAAAATCCAAAAGGCCCCAGAAAACCCAGACTTTCACAGATCCCCAAACCCAGCTGTGCTCCTTCCTTGGGAGAGTGATGGCGTTGTAAGCTCTGGCTGCCGACGTGCGACAGAGGGCACATTTCAGGGACTCTGGGGCTGGTGGCTCATGGCCACAAGAGGCGGGTGGCTTTGGTTCCAAAGGGATCAGGAAGGTCGCAGCCTGTGTGAGTCAGGGTTCTCTGGAGAAACAGAACCGGTAGCCAATAGGAAGTGTATGTATGTTTCTATCATCAATTCTCTTACCCATAAAACAAGTAAAAATACCTCTTAACTTGGAGGGTTCTTGTAGAGATTAAATTAAAGGATGGATGATGCATATTCAATATGTTACCTATCAGGTAGGTATATTATCAATATTTTTTTAATGTTTATTTTTAAGAATGAGAGAGACAGGGAGCTCGTGCCGTGCATGTAAGCAGTGGAGGGGCAGAGTGTGAGAGAGCGGGGGCGAGAGAGAGCCAGAGGATCCAAAGCAGGCTCCATACTGACAGCAGAGAGCCTAACTCGGGGCTCAAACACCGAAAACCGTGGGATCATGACCTCAGCTGAAGTTGGACTCCCAACCGACGGAGCCACCTAGGCGCCCCTTAGGTAGCTATTATTACCTGCATGTAGTTTTAGGTTTTAAAAGCAGTTTTACTGAGACATAATTCACATCATATAGTTCATTGCTTCTTGGCATATTACATCATTAACTTTGTAAAATTGTGATAAAACATATGTAACATAAAAATGTCCACTGAAACCACTTTAAGCGACAATTCAGCGACATTAATTACATTTACGGTGTTGTGCAGCCCCCACCACTATTTCCCAAGCTTCTCATCTCCCCCAAACAGAAACCGTGTAACTGTTAAGCATATTATACCCATTTCATGGATAAGAAAACCAAGGCACAGGAAGGTGAGGAAACTTATCCAGGGTTACACCATAGACATGTGGTGAGGCCGGGTAATTTGGGTCCAGAGCGTGTGTTCTTAATTTCCGCGCTGCACTGGGTATCCAATAACGGCTGATGCGTACAGGAGCCCATAGGGGCCCACGCTTATCTTCGATCTGACAGGATGTCTACAAGAGATCTATTACTTGTCCCTATTTGACAGCTGAAGAACTGAGGCTGGGGGAGGTTGCCTAAGCACAGCCACAGTGTGTGGCAGGCGGAGCTGGCACATGGGTCTCCCTGACCTGAAGGCTCACACTCTTCCTACCTTGCCTCACACCCCTTGCACACGACGAACACCGTCTTACGGCTTTACTCTTGCTCTAACACACAGCACACCCCAGGTGCCGCAAAGACCAGCCGAGATGCCTTCCAGGACTGCATTTGGGAGGGAAGCCTGGCGGGTCCCAGGCGCCAGGGGACAACTCATGTCAGGGCAGAGGAAACTTCAACCCAAAGGCAGCGCCCGGCTTCCCTATTCTGGGTCTAGAGGGTCCGCAGGAGAAGGCTCAGCGCCGAGCTGGAATTGCGTGCAGGGGAAGGGTAAAGAGTCCGATCCATTCCATCCCACAGACAGTCCTCGGGGACCCCCTCCCCCTCCAGTGTCAGGCAGTAAGGCAGCCATGAGAATTTGCCTGAAGCACAGACAGTCTGATCAGGCGGGTTAGAGGTTTGCACAAATTGCGAGGGTGGGGGTGGGGAGGTGGGGTGATTAAAAGAAGGAAAAATTACAGCTGGGTCCAGGAATAATGAAAGGCTTCCTCTCAAAAAGTCTTGAGCAATGAAGCGGGCTTAAAAAGAGGTGATTCTGAGTCACAGGAGATGCCAGGAGGGAGGTGCGGGAAGGGGTAAGGGGCACCAGGCTGGGGGGTTAACCCGGGGAGGACCTGGGGCAGGGCGGGGCGGCGCCGCGAGCGCGGAGTGGGCGGGGCCTCTCCGAGCCCCGCCCCGGGCCCGCCCCGAAGACCGCAGCCGGGTCCGGGGAGAGGCGGCTGGCGGGTCCGCCGCGGAACCTGCCCCCGCGCCCGCCTTGCTGCAGACGCTGCGACCAGATTTTCTGACCCAGCGGGAAGGGCAGGCGCAGGTGGCCCGGGTCGCGTGTTCCTCTTTGCACTGGTGTTTGCAAGGGGAATTCAGCACAAGGACCCCTGTCTGGTGCCCTGACCCCAGCTTCCTCAATCGAGGCTCGAGCCAGGCGCCGGTAGCCGAGCCCCGGCCCGCGGGACCCTCTCTCCCTTTCCCTGCTCCGCAGCCCCGCCCGCGCTCCGGCCACGCCCCTCTGTGCCCGCGTGGCACTCGTCCCGTCCCGACCTGGGTTGGCTGTCACTTTGCGACGAGTCGGGTAAGAACGAGTCTCCCACGCCGCTCTGGGACCGCTTCTGTTTTAAGGCGGCGCGACGCGAGGCGTTGGGACGTCACGACATGAATGCGTGGGTGTATGATGCCCGCGCGCCCCGGGCGGAGCGCCCCTGCCCCCTGGCCGTGAGCAGGTGGAGAAAAACACCTTGGGGGGCATCTCCAGGGCCAGAGTGGGGCCTCCTCCCACCTGGGGTCCGGGCAGGGAGGTGGCCACCACCCAGGCGTGCCGCCCCTGTCCTGTCCTCCGGCATTCTGTCCCCACGCTGGGTGAGGCCCGGGGGTGGGGGGGGTGGGGGGGCGGGGGGAGCAGCAGCAGCAGCAATAAGCCAGGAAAGGCTCTTTCCTACAGACTTGGGGCTGGTGGGGGTGGCGGCAGCCCTGGCCCCCGCGTGTCTGGACCCTGTCCCCTCAGAACAGGAGCCGGGACCTGCTTCCGGGCCTGCGCCCTGTATTTCAGGGGTGTGGAGGCTGCTTCTCCGACTTCTTCCACATTCCTGGAAAATGACCTCAGTTTTCTGGAAGAGGGAAGGAGGATCTGGTTCTTGGAACATTCCCACTTCTTCTTCACGCAGATGCCACTCACTCAGTTGCACGTGAAGGCTGGGGCCTCTGTGATCAGCACTGGCCACCGCCCGCGGTCAGGCCGGCCCCTCCCCGGGGAGCCCAGCCCTGGCTCGGCTCCTGCCGTCCGTGGTGAGCCTTCCAGCGGCCCCGTGTCCACCTGCCTGCTGTCCCGTGCCTGTCCTGAGCCTCCTTGACCCGAGCCCCAACTCGAAGCGGGTCAGGAAGACCGGAAAGGGGACTCTGTGATGATGTACATGGCGTCCCCAGGCTGCTCTGCCCCAGGGCCGGCTGACCGCCTGCCACCCCTCTTTCTCTCTTCTGCCACTGTGCCTTTCCTGTGTGTGGCCTCTCTGGCCAAGCCCTGCCGAGCAGGGAAGGACTAAGAGGTTAAGTCAGGGCAGGAGGAAGGAGGGAGGGGGGGCTTGCCACCTCTGGGCTCTGGGACCATGCTGTGACCAAGGAGGACGAGTGTCAGTGGATCCATTTGGTGTCAGAAAAAGCAGGTGCCCTGGCCTTTCTCCGGAGGTGCGGGGACCCTCTCTCCATCTTTCCCTCCAGCAGGTGCCCCGGCCTTGGTGTTGTCCCTGCTTCCCTCCAGGGTGTCCTCAACTTAGAGGGCCGTCCAGGGGTCTCCAGGGGCCTTGGGGTGGCGGTGTCTCAGGGCCGAAGTCCGCTTCACCTGAGTCCTTTGTGGAAACGCTGCCCCAGGCAGGACGTGTGCAGGCGGGAGCTGCGGAGGCCCTGTCACAATTCCCGGCCGGACGTGGGCCCTCATGGCTGCGTCTGGCTGCACCCGGGGGCACTGGCGGGCCTGTTCCTGGCTTGATCCTCAGGGGCCGTGGTTGTTCTTTCTGGTGTCATACTCAGCACTGAGCACGCACTGGACACTCAGCAAACGGCTGTCCCTTCCTCTGGCTGCTGCCCGCCGGCCCTCTCACCACCCTGGGCCCTGTCATCGGGCCTGTCTGTTCAAGGGACACTCAGGCCGTCCCAGGATGCTCCCTGGGCTTGAGGAGCGGGGTGTCTCTGCGTGCCTCTCTAAGCCCCCTCTCATGTTTTCTCTCGCACCTCCTGGCTTTCGGGTCACAAAGGGCTGCCCCAGCTCCCTGCCATGCGCACAGAGGTGCTGTGATTTGCAGAAGAATCCCAGGGCCCGAAGAACGACCCGGCCAGCAGTCGGCCCCACCACCCGCTGGCCACTTGGCATTCCTGGGCCCTTCTCTCCACACGCATGGCTCTTGGGAAGCCAAAGGGGAAGGCCTCACCCCCACTTCCGTGACCCCAGGACAGCTCTGTTCCCCCTGTCTCAGCAGCTCCCCCACCTCTGGTAGGGTCAGCAGATTCTTTCCTGCCTGGAGGGGGCCCCCGCTCCGAGGCCACATGATCTGGGCCAGGTCACAGCTACCCAACTCTCTGTTCCTCTGCAACCTGCGACCTTGTTCTCTAAGACAAGGCTGTGAGGTTCCCCTTGTTGGCCCCAGAGTCCCAGGAAGGGCTGTGGGGTGGTGGGCAGCCCCCACACCCCAAGGGCCAGGGCACGATCTGACGTGGGCACCAAAGGTTCCTCAAGGGAGCGTCATGAGAAATTTCTGATTTCTACACGGTCGTAGAACAAGATTAAACCCTAATTGCTTCACGCCCTATACCACCAAGCTTGTGGATTATTATAGTCTGTCCTTTGAAAAATATTTGCCAGGGCCGCCTGGGGGTTAAATCAGAGCTTGCCCCGGGTGGGGGGTGGTGACGGGCGCCTGGAGTCACGGGGTATGCAAAATCGCCTGCCTGCCCTTTCCCCCACCGAGCCCAGTTCCCCGAGCCCAGTTCCCCGAGCCCTGGGACGTCTCGAAAGTCACAAGCGTTTTAACTTGTGCTCGCTTCAGCAGCGCATCGACTAAAACTGAAGCAACACAGAGGAGATCAGCGTGGTACGTGTGCTAGGATGACACCCAAGTTCGCGGAGCGTTCTGTATTAAAGACAGAAAAAGTCACAACTGATGTTTCTTTTCAAGTCTGTTGCGGAGTTTTGCCTTCCAAGCACGGATGTTCCATTTGGGGTAATCACACATTCATTAAATAAGTAAGATCTCTTGAACCCCTTCATGGGCCAGGCAGCATGGTACGTGGGCCCCTGGGGACACCACATGGAGTGGGGTGGACGCAGACCGCCCTCCCCGTCTTTGATGTCGGCTCGAATCCCAATTCTGCCACTTGCCAGGTGACCTTGTGCAGGTCACTGAATCGTTGCGCACCTCAGTGCATGTGTTCTATCAGACGAAGATGGAATTCCTGGCTGTGCGTTTGCCAGGCAAGTAGTAGGTGTTCAAGAAATGACTGCTATTCTCACTGCGGTCCTCCAGGCTGCCCGGTGTCCTCTTTCTTGTCACGTGGAAATTGCCTGGGAAGCTAGTGAGCTGTTGGCTCTGAAGGCTGTTGGCTGTCCTGAGTTTTCGAGTCCCTTGGAAGGATTCTGGGGAGTTGGCCGGCTGGCTCCAGGTAAGTGCCAGGCTGCGGGCCATGCCGAGTGACCCGGCGTTGGGGCTGTCCTATGTCCTGCTCTAATTTCTCCTTCTCTGTGTGCTTTGTAACTGGGCCACTCTTTCAGTCGGCTAGAGCAGTTAATGACCTTGAGAACGGATCCCAGCCCTGAATATAGAATCCTGGTCTTTTGAAGTCACCCACTTTCTTTGTGGGTCTAAACGTGTTTGTGTTTTCCCTCTCGGGCATGCCTTCTCTTCCGCTTTGATGCCACCTCTGTAACAACAGGGCTTGGAATTATTAATTCCTACTGCGCAGTGAGGTGCGGTTTTATTACATAGAAAGGGGGAAAATATAATTGCTGTCTCGAGTAATCATTTTCTGAAGGCTGCAGGCATAACCTTTCATTAACATTTCATTGGCGGCCAGGGTAGGTAACTTGAATAGGCCTAAAAATATTGTCCGCTCTGCATGGAGAGATCAGGAGCTGGTGGCCAGTGTGTGCCCTTCAATTGTTTGCAATTGTTTCTAAAATTAAAAATGTTTGGCCCATGAACCCGTAAGAAAGCGGAGGAGAGGCTTATAGAGAGGCGGCGTTCAGTGATGGGGGTCAAGGTGCAAAGCCCAGACCCCACGCCTCTCAGCCCCTCCCCTGGGGGTCATCTCACCCGTCCCTGCAGTGGCTTTGGGGTCCGGAGTCCGGGGGGCCAGTGACTCAGTGGTTGAAACGGGGTCCCAGAGGCCGCACGGCCGGACGTTCGCAGAGTCCCTGGGTTTAAGGGGACAGTGGGAGGTGTCATGGTCTTCGATGTTCCCTGGAGAGAGCCAGCAGCTGACTCTCAGCTGGGGACCAGGGACTGTGCTCTTGGGGCAGAGGGGAGGCAGGCCCGTGGGGAGGGCAGGCGCTGAGCAGGTGGCGGGTGTGCAGGAGTGTTGCGGAGCCCCTGGTGACTTCTGGCGATTCTGGGCCATGTGCTTCCCGGTCCTGGGGACTCCAGCTGGTTGGGAGCCCAGGGCTGGCTCCTGGTGACTAAAGTCCTCACACTGTTCCACAGACATGAGCTCATCTGAGCATGCGAACAGCCCCCGGGGACCTGCAGGAATGTGATGACATTGGCCCCTGTCCCCTGGCTGGTCCGCTTTGTCTCATGGGATCCTCTGAAGACCCTCGAGGAAGGAGACGCCCCCGTACAGATGAGGAGGCTGAGCCTTGTGGCTACAGTCATCGATTCCCGAGGTCACAGGGGAGTGCTCAGCGGCCTGGCGGGGTGTGGACGCCTGCGATCTGGCGGGGGTGTGGCCTGCTCAGCGCTGGGCGGCCCCACCGGACGGAGGGGTGAGGCCCCTGCACTGCGTTCTCGCCCGCCGGGCCTCCCTCCACCTTCGGGTTTGCGGGGGTCCCGACTCCTAACTCCAGGCGTGTCCACGTGAGGGGGGACATCACTAAACTCTGTAAACATCATGGGGATTTTAAAGAACATCCTTGCCCAGGCCTGGAGTTGCTGTGTCTGTGTGCTTTCGGCTGGCTGTGTTTTCCCGGAAAAATAAATAAATAAAAAACATTGGCCAATAGGTTTATTGCCATATATCATTAGTGACAAAAGGGACTTGTCTTTCCTAGTTATCATCATCTTGGGATTTCTAATGTTTATTTATTTTTGAGAGAAAGAGCACAAGTGGGGAGGGGCAGAGAGAGGGGGAGACACAGAATCCGAAGCAGGCTTCAGGCTCTAAGCTGTCGGCACAGAGCCCGACATGGGGCTTGAACCCACGAACCGTGAGATCATGACCTGAGCTGAAGTCAGATGCTTAACTGACTGAGCCACTCACGTGCCCCAGTCATCTTGGGATTTCTAGATGTGCGTGTGTTTGGGCCCAAAGACGTGGTGTTGTCAGGGCTGGTAAGCCCTGAGCCAGGTTGGGGGCCTTGGGGGGTGGGGGGCTGGAGAGGAGTGAGGACTTGAGCAACCGTGAGATTCGTTTTTCTCTTCCTCTGAGCCTGGAGCAGGGCGGATGGTGGCGGGATACACACGGGTGGTGGCCCCTCTGAGCTGGACGCTCTCCATTTGACCTGCTGACCGGGTATCCCGTTTTACACACTGGGAAACGGAAGTCCTCAGGGACGAGAGAACACGCAGGCGCCGGGTGAGTGCACAGAGCAGGATTGAAACCATCCTGTCCCCGCCAGCCCAGGGGACGGCTGACCCCACAGAGCATGGCTCCTGGCCCCTCCCCCCACCGGACACCTCCCACCTTCCTCCCTTCGCTCTGTGACTATGTGGCCCTGCTCCTGCCCGATCCAGACCTGCCAGTAACAGGGTCTGAACAGTGACTGCATTTTGTTTATTTTCCCCTGTACTCATTCCGTTTTGCAAACCTAACTTATTGCTTACAGAAAGCTTTCGTTTTCTTCCCCAATCCCCGGTCCCAGCAGCAGCCACAGCTGATGACCTACTGTGTGGCGGGTCAGACTTCGCTTCCAGGCACATATGAACCTTTAGAGATGTATTAGATCTCTACACACAGAGAACTCTTTATGTCTACGATATGCGTTCATAGAAGCAGATTATTAGAGCAATGCTTACAGAAGTCAGATCGGAAGTAGTCTTCATAGGGGCTCAGTTCGATCTAGGATGGAGGCTTCAACAGAATTATTGTCGGTCTGGTAGGAAAAGGACTCTCCATGCTTGGCCGTGAGAACTGTGTGCCGCGTGTCATTACATGTGAAGGGTGAGGGACGATTGTCTGCATCCCGTGGACCAGTTTCCGCGGCAGCTTCGCGTGGAGACGTATCTGGCTCGGACAGCCGCTGCCGACACAGCCCAGAATTCCCCGGCAGCGGCGGTGCGATGTCTCTGGCCCAAGCTGCCCGTGACACTGGGATGCCTCCAGAGAGCCCTGGCCACCTCACAGGAAGTCACTTGCTGCCATGTGCGAGGGAAGTCCTGTGGTAAGTGCTCCGGCAGGGGTGAGGGGAGGGGCTAAGGGCAGAGGAGACCAGGATGACCCCAAACCTGACCTGAAGACTCCCTGGAGGGCGGCGCCTCGGAACTGTTCAAACGGTAGCACCGAGTCACTTCATCTATACACAGGCAGAAGCCCAGGCTCAGAGAGGGAAAGTCACGTGTCCGAGGTCACACAGCAGGGTGTGGTGGAGCTCAGCAGGCTCCCCAGGGCCACTCTGGGCACGGCTCTGGAGTCTGCCCCCCGGGGTGGGCTGGAGGGGGTGTGGCGGGCCTCTTCTAGCCTTCCGTGGTGCCTGTTTTCTCCGCGGGGTCTCCTCAACTTTCCCTTCCTCTCCCTCTCCCTCCTTCTGTCTGCAACCCCCCCAGTTTGGTCTACATACCTCCCTGTCAGAGCTGAGGGAACTGAGGCAACTTGTTGAAAACCCTGGGTGAGGATCTGGATTGATGCATTCTCTTTGGGTCCTTGGAGGTTTCTGGTGTGCGCTGCGTGCATCTGTGTGTGCATGTGTGTGTGTGCCTAATGCTTATGTGTGTGCATACACATATGTGTGCATGTATGGTGCGGGCGGTACATGCCTGTGTGCATGTGAGCTGGGTGCGTCAGTGTGTGTGTGCACATGTATGTGTGTGTGCACGATGTGGGTGGTGCATGTCTGTGTGTGTGTAGTGCTTGTGTGTATGAGCTGTGTGCATCGGTGTGTGTGTGCACGTGTATGTGTGTGTGCATGGTGTGGGTGGTGCATGTCTGTGTGTAGTGTGTGTGTGTGTGTGTGTGTGTGTGTGCACGCATGTGTGTAGTGCTTGTGCATGTGAGCTGTGTGCATCTGTGTCAGTGTGCACATGTATGTATGTGTGCATGCCTGTGCGTGCTGTGTGTGCTGCACACATTATGAGTGTGCACGTGCATGCTGCGTGTTAGAGGGGACAAAGGTGACTCCTGGCCGCAGCAGGTTCAACGTGGCCCCAGACCGCCACACCGCCCTCTCTGCCGGCTGCCAGGGGAGCCGCGTCCCTCCAGAGCCAGTCCCCCCAGCAGAGCCTGGGACTCCGGGTGAAGAGACACGAGCTCTCAGAAATAGTAAACCACTGTTTTCTTGCCGGCTGTTTGCCCTTATTAATTCAGGTAGCAATTACCCATTCCGAATATTTGGCGACTAACTAGCGTTTCCTATGGAGAAGGCAGAATGAGGAACGGTTTGCTCTGACCCGATCCACTTTCTCGGTGTCCGGAGGAGGGGGCTCGAGGGACGGAAGGAGGGAAGAGACGGAGGGCGAGAGAAACCTGCCCCGCGCCCGGGATGCCCCTTTGGCTGTTGGGTCCTCGCTGCAAGCCTCTGGCGGGATAAAAATAACCCACCCAGTTTTGGTTTTGTTCTTGCTTTCATGTCGCCTGGCCCGTTTCCCCTGCGGGCGCCGCTCCTGGCAGTTTGCCTGGTGATGTATCGGCGGCGTCGGAGCCGGAGTTCGAGGCTGCTCACTGAGCTGGCGTCCTCCCCCAGGGAGCGGTGCCCTCTGGATCCACCAGGGGACCTGGGGCCCCGCGGGCAGGGACGGCATGCTTGGCCAGAGGAGGGGCCCGGTCCTGGGGGCGGGGAGGCCAAGGGGCCTGGGGGACGGGTTGGGAAAGACAGCCCCGTGTCCTGTGGGTCTGAGCTCAGCTGTGGGTTGACTTGGAGGCTGCCTGTTAGTCAACATCTGGTCTTGATTTGTCTTCTTGGTTCTTGAACTTTTTGTTCCTGGGGGAACCGTCATCAGGGCCTTGATCGTTGCGTGTGTGTTTTTAAAGTTAATTTATTGATTTTGAGAGAGAGTGAGAGAGAAAGAGAGTGAGCACGACGGGGAGGGGCAGAGAGAGAGGGAAAGAGAGAATCCCAAGTAGGCTCCACACTGTCACCGCAGAGCCTGACCCAGGGCTTGAACCCACGAACTGGAAATCATGACCTGAGCTGAAATCAAGAACCAGACGCTCAGCTGGCTGAGCCCCCAGGCGCCCCAGGCCCTCTGTTGCTCTTGACACCTCTCTGAAAGAGTCACAGTAGATCAGAGGGTTTCTAACTCAAGTCTTCGCGGCGTCCTGAAATGGACGCCCGATGGGCACGCGTCTCGTCTGGGGAGATGGTGAATAGGTACGTCAAACAAACATCCCCGTACCTCTTCTGGGGACTGCGGAGCCCTGGTGCTCCGACTGTGGGGGCAGGACCAGCTCTGGGCACTGCAGCCCAGCTCACCGGAAGGGGGAAGTGGGGGGCTTCCTCTGAACCCCTCCCGTGCCCGCTGCCTGCAGGGACACGCACCGATCCATGGGCTCCTGGCTCTCCGTCTGGCGCTGTCTTGGTTGGCGTCCCTAAGGGCACTCCCCGCCCACCTCGCACTTCGAATGAACATTTCTGCCCCGGACTGGAAGGCCTCCCAGCCGCCTTCTTCCGGCAGCCGCGTCGTGGGGCCTGGTCTTGGCCGGACGAGGCACTTCCTCGTCCTCCACGGCCACCTTGGGCGGGCATCAGTGTGACGCCCGGCACCGGCTGGCTGTCCCCCACCCCCGCCCCCGCACAGCTGCGGAGGCCTCCAGCCTCACCGTGCCCCTGACCACTCTGCACGTGCCTGTCTGTCTGTCTGACACAGCTGCACCGGCCCTGCTGAGGCAGGAACTTGGCTCTGGTCATTCGCACACCGCACGGCTGCCTGACAACGCACTGTCGCTCACGGCACGGACCTCGTCTTCTGGTGCCTGGGGTTTCCCCGGAGTGCCAAGGCTGGTGCTCCGTGGCAGTGGGTGGCACGCGCGGGCTGGTTTCCCCAAACGGTGGTGGCTCCGGCTCCCGCTCAGGGAAAGTGCCAGGCCTGGGAGTCGGGCTTGGCTCCGAGTCCTGGTTCTTCCAGTTCGGCGTGACCGCGGGCAGCTTACGTAATCTGTTTGAGCGCCGCTTCCCTCGTGATGCCCTGGTCTGTGGTGTGTGCTGCCCGCACAGTTGGCATCAGCAGGATCCAGGTGCTCAGGGTTCCCAGGGCGCAGCCTGGACAAGTGGCCCTGCGGGTCCCCCTTTAATTTCCCAGGAACCCGTGGGAGGACAGGCCATTGCCGCCTCCTCCCTGAAGCCGAGACCGGGCATTGGAGCGCCCTGTGGAAATGGGTCGGGCTTTCAGCCCAGGTCAGGGTGACTCCCACATGGGTGCCAGGTTACCCGCGGGGTGATGTCCAAGTAAACGCCCGCACCGGATGTCCAGGCCGGGATGTGAAGCGGTTTTGGGGCCCGGGCCAGCTGTCCCGATGGTCACAGCTGGGTTTCCTCCTCGGCGTGAAGCCCTCAGCTGTCCTGGGAAATGCAAAAACACCAGGTGCAGGGCTGTCGGTTAGAGTTTCCATTTACATTACCTGGGGCCTTCTGCTCAGCTTCCCCTCCCTCCTCCGGCCCCGGGATCACACCTGAGGGCTGTGCCGGGCAGCGGGGCTGCACGCAGCGGGCCGGGGCGCCTTCCACAGGGACTTTCGGACCCCAAGAGGTCGGGATCCCTGGTCCAGATCCCTCTCATGACCTGGGTGGCCTTGGGAAAGCCA
Organism: Mungos mungo; assembly: GCA_004023785.1. Lineage (NCBI taxonomy): Eukaryota > Metazoa > Chordata > Mammalia > Carnivora > Herpestidae > Mungos > Mungos mungo. Next base: position 62,466 of record PISW01006013.1, read on the forward strand.
CCTGAGCATGCAACCGTAATGCTTCCTTGGGGCGGGGCAGGGATGAGGTAAGCTAAGGGACAGAGCCATTCTGGCACTGGGCTTGATAAGTGACAGCTGATAGCATTGATGGCAGCTGCCCGTGCCAGGCTTCCCGAATGCCAGCTCTGCACAGTGCCTGTGGACATCCCTCCCCTAGACGGCTCAGCGATCTTAGGAAGCAGGATTGCCCCTGTTTTACTGATGGGGAAACCGAGGCATGGAGGGGTGAAGTAACGAGCCGGACTTCACAGAGCTGGTAATAGGCAGAAGCCCGCCCCCTTCGGCTGGCCAGCACCTCCCAGGCGGGGCATGCCATGCCCCGGGGCCCTCAGCAACTCCTGTCTCTTCAAGTCCCCAATGGGCTGTTGGCGGCTGGCATGACCCGCCCCAGGACCCTATTAGCTAAAGCCCCTCCAGGTCCCGCTGCCCCATCTGTGGGGATGGGAGTGGCTGGCACCGGGGGGAGGGGGGACTCCGAGATGGGCAAGGCTGCTGTGTCCCACTCTGGTGTTTATAACTGGGACCTTGATTTTGTCACTAGTAAGAGTGAGGCACAGAGTGGTTACTGGTATAATGGATGTCACTCTTGAAAATGTTTTTTTTTTTTTACATTTATTCATTTTTGAGAGACAGAGAGAGACTGAGCACAAGTGGAAGAGAGCCAGAGAGAGGAGGAGACACAGAATCTGAAGCAGGCTCCATGCTGTCAGCACAGAGCCCAACGCAGGGCTCGAACTCACAAACCGTGAGATCATGACCTGAGCTGAAGGCAGACACTTAACCAACTGAGCCACCCAGGCGCCCCAGGATGTCATTCTTTAAAAACTTTTTTTTAGGGGCACCTGGGTGGCTCAGTTGATTGACTATCTGACTCTTGATTTTGGCTCAGGTCATGGTCTCATGGTTTGTGAGCTTGAGCCCCGCATTGGGCTCTGTGCTGACAGTGTGGAGCCTGCTTGGGACTCTCTCTCTCTCTCTCTCTCTGCCCCTTCCCCGCTGACATACTTGTGCTCTCTCTCTCTCTCTCTCAAAATAAATAAATAAACATTAAAGACAACTTAAAAACTTTCTTCTAAAATTTTTTTACATTTGTTCTTTTTCTAGAGAGAGACAGAGACGGGGGGAGAGGGGGCGGAGGGAGCCTGACACGGGGCTCGATCCCATGAGTGATCGAGTGATCTTCTCACTATAACCCGGTTCACCTTTCCCAGAATGTCCTATAGTTGGAACCTGCAGCACGTGGTCTTTTCAGAGTGGACTCTTTCGCCCAGAAACATGCATTTAAGTTGCCTCCACATCTTTTCATGGCTCGAAGCTCATTTCTTTTCAGCGCTGAGTAACATTCCGGGGTCTGGATGTCTCACAGCGTGTGTGTCCCTCAGCTCGCCTCCCGGAGGACCCTTGGGCCGCTCCGCGCTTTGGCAACGACTAAAGCTTCTGTAGGCATCCACGTGCGGGTCTCGTGTGGACGTGTTTTCAGCTCGCTGGGGGTGAACACCACGGAGCGTGACCACCGGATCCCAGGGTGACAGTCCGTTTGGTTCCGTAAGGAGCCACCTGGCTGTGCCCAGGGGTGGCCGCGCCGTTTGCACTCCCGCCAGGGTGCTGGCCTGCTGCTCCGTGCCCTCGCCCAGCGAGTGGCGTCCTCGGGGCTCTGGGGTTTGGTCCTTCTAGAAAGTGTGCAGTGGTACTTCCTTGTGGCTCTAATGGGTGTTAGCTTTTGTTTCTACCCTTACCTAGATCCCCCTCCTGTTTCTTTCTATGCTTTGTTTATTTGACCAACCTTTCCGGAGGAACTTTTCCTTTTAAGTGTGCGGGTTAACAGGCACGACTCAGTCCTTTCTCACTGCCTGTTAGAACCTGCGCTGCGCCTTGTGTGCGTGTGTGTCACGTGGGTGATACGTCATTACGAGGCTGTATGGCGAAAGCGCAGAGGTACTGGGGGGGGCTGGGGGCACGAGTCACTGCAGCGCTTACCTGCTCCTCGAGGGTCCAGGCAGGGACCCCTCCTGCCCCTTCTCTGCTTGTGGTCAGCCCAGCAGAGTGCCTGCGCCCAGGTGGGCACTCAGGAAATGTGTGTTGCATGAAGAAGAGGAAATCAAAGAAGGGTTCCTGGAGGAGGTGGCATTTAAGCTGAGGCTGAAACGGAATTCCTGTTTAATGGGAGAGGGCAGGTGCCCGGCTCAGAGACGTGCCAGGGCACACGGCTTGCAGACTGCAGTCAAGCAAGAGGTCTGGTTGGTCTTTGTTTTGTCACAAGCTGTGTGTTTGGGGCAAGCGAGTTCTGGGAGGAAAGTAATAAAGATCCATCTGTTTGTTCCCTAAACATTTACTTGCCGTGTAGCCTGTCTGAGGCTGGCGGAGGCTGTGGGCAGCGCTGGCCGGCAAGTGGCGTCCTGGGTGCAGGGAGGGGACAGGAGGAGGCCGTCAGGCCAGGGTCAGAAAGGAGGGTGCCCCGTGGCTGTGGCTTCACAGTGGAGTCCGTCTCAGAAAGGAAGGGACGGCTCAGCAAGGAAGCTGGGAAAGCCGGGGCCTGGGGCCGCGGGGGCCTCGGGGTGGGTGCCCTGGACGCGCCACATGGAGGTTGGCAGGCGTGCGGCGTTTCCAGGGCAGCGTGCTCACGCGGTAGCGAGCCTGGGGTTGTCTGGCCCAAGCGCAGATCCTTGACTTCATGCACGGTGCAGCACGCAGAGATTCTGACTCGGGCTGGGGGGCCCAGGGATGGTCACTGTCATCTTGTGGGCGTGTTTGTGGCACCCCAGAAATTCCGACTCTGCTGACCCTTGGACAGAGCAGAAATGCCTCTCTCAGGGGCCCCCGGAGCCGCGGAAGCTGCAAACCCATTCACGTGCCGAACACCGCTGCCTCTGCAGGGCCCGGGAGGCTTGTGTCTGGACTGCCTGCTCCGACCTTGCTGGCCCCTGGGGAGACACGGTCCCGGGCGACACGTGCAGGGACATGGTATCGGGGCTGACTTCTGTCCTTGGTCAGGTGACAGCCGGACAGCTCCTGGTTCATTTCATCTCATTTCACGTGCTGCCTGTTCAAGAAGCAATTTCAGATGGCTTGTAAGGCCTGAAATCCGTGCATACAGCATCGATTAAACGTGGGAGAAAGAGAGAGAGAGACAGAGGGGATGAAACAGAGTGAGGAATAGTGATGCCCAGTGATCAGGCCGTCACTTCCCTGAAACCTGTTCTAATTTCTTGCAGGGTTTATGGCTCCTTTGCAGGCTGGGTGGAGGATTTAGGGTTTAAGCTGCCCGTGCTCCTTCCGCTGCAAAAAGCCTCGAGACTCTCTAGAAGCTTAAAGACACCAAATCCGTACTTGATTTGTTTAATGAAATGTGCTTAGCAGGCGCGGGACGTCGAGCAAGTATTGTCTGGCGGTGAGAAAGTCTGGAGGCCCGGCCCGAGTGCTGAGCGCTGCCAATGACTTTTCGTGCCCGTGAACGTGGGGTCCCGCGGCCGCTCGCTAGGCCAAGCCCTGAATGCATGGCAGCAGGCTGCAGGCCGCTGGCCGCTGGCCCTGCCCCGGGGTTCCCGGGCCCCGGAGACTCAGGCCTCGGGTCAGCTGTACTCAGTCACCCCACACTTGGGGGCCTTCCAGGGGCCACCGGGACGAGGGGCCCCCATCTTTAGGGTGTTGGGTTCCAGGGGAGGCATGTGTGATTACATTTGCTTCATGGAGACAGAAACCCCTGGTCCAGTAGCGTTAAAAGCCTCCACTCTTCTGTGATCTGCATACTGCAGGCCTGACCCCGCACACGATTTGCTTTTCTGTTCCTGGTGGTGAGAATAAACGTGTGAGTGAATGAACCTCCCGGCAGAGAAGGTCAAGCAAGCTGAATGGGCAGAGCAACAGCACCCCCAACTCTCCAGGGAGGGCAGGCTGTGCTGTCTCCAAGGAGGGCAGGGCCACACACTGTTGTCTCCAAGGAGGGCGGGGCTACGCTATGTTGTTTCCAAGCAGGGCGGGGCCACACTGGGTTGTCTCCAAGGAGGGTGGGGCCACTCCAAGGAGGGCGGGGCCACTCCAAGGAGGGCGGGGCCACGGTGTGTTGTCTCCAAGGAGGGCGGGGCCACGGTGTGCGGTCACCTGCCTAAACATCGGATTTACCTTTTTTTTTTTTTTTAAAGGTTTGTTTATTTATTTTGAGAAAGAGAGTGACGGAGGGAGAGAGGATCCCAAGCAGACTCCTAGCTGTCAGCGCAGAGCCCTACGTGGGCCTCGAACCCACAAACCGTGAGATCATGATCTGAGCTGAAACCAAGGTTGGGCCCTCTACCCACTCAGTGCCCCCAAACATAGGATTTCTGAGATTTGTGGTAATTTGAGTCAATGTTTTTGGAATAGAGCAGCTGATTCTTTAATCCAGTGATCTTTATTTTCTCCCCTCCTTGGATTTCCTTAGGAGCGCTATTCCAATGCAGCATCTGCTCTCCATGGGGAAGGGGGGGGTCGCGGCTTTCTCTGCACAGTCATGATGAAGCAAAACCAAAGGGCAGTCTCCTGTAAGGACGCTGCTCACAAATATTTCCACATACACGACCATGAGCTGAGGCTGCACAGTGTTGTAGCCCCAGGTCCTTAACTCACTCCTCCCACAGCTGGCTGGGGAGCAGGCTTGGTCTCCTCGTTGACACCACCTTGTCCACGGGGGTGGCTTGTCTCCTGGGACATAGGCTTCACCGCTTCCCTCTTCCCTCCCTCCCAGAGTGGCTTCTCCGGGGCTCTTCACGTCAGCTCCTGCTGCAGTGCTGGGAGCCCCTGGCGCTGGGTGCATCTTGGCGTCTGAGAGCCCCTGGCTCTAGCGAGGAGCGCGTGCAGGTGTCTAGCCCAGGGATCGCCATCTTGGTGGTGCGTCCGTGTGGGGCCCTCGAGGCTCCTGGTGGCCAGTGGCGAGGATGAGGCAGGGCTTTGCCTGGGCTGCTGGTGCGGTGCCCGCAGGGGGGCCTCAGGAAGGGTCCCCTCTGTGCAGTCCAGGGCTTTGGATGAACAGAGGCAGGGGAGGCAGTGAAAGAACAAGGGTGTTTAAGGGTGCGTGCTGGGGCTGCTTTCCAGGCCGGGGCTCTTTGGGTGGTGGGGGCAGGGAGAAAGGGGGGCCGGGGAGAAGTGGCGGGCGGGGAGAGACCGTGGTGGGAGAGGTGAGGGCCCTGGAGAAGCAGGGGCCCGGGGAGAGGTGGGGGCTGGGAGAGATGGAGGCCCGGCTTGGCTCACGTGGGTGGCAGTAGCCATGGTCACGGGTGGGTCACCAGGGAAATGTGGTGGGAGCTAGCTCCTCCATGGGGTAGGAGCTGGCCTCACCGTCTCTGATGGCAGCTGGTTGGCGGACACCCGGACCAGACTGGCGGCTGACCTGGAGGGAGCAGTTAGGGGGGCACTGGGCTGGGACATAACCCTCCCTCCCTCCTTCTCGCCGGTCCCTCCCTCCCTTACTCATCACTGGCGCTGTGTCATGGCCTCACCCTGGGCACTGCGGAGATGGAGAATGTGGCACCGTCCTCTGCCCTCAGGAGGTCTCTGATCCCTGACTTTCTGGGGCAGAAGGGTCTGTAAGCACTGGGTAAGTGAGGCCGCAGAATTCCCAGCAGTCCATGTGCCTCAGGAAACAAGGGTTAGGGGTATTTCTGCAGCACCTTCCAACAAGAATGAGACCCCCACGGGCACACCGGTGACCCCGCATGGCCGCACGGGTTAATTGAGAGGGACACCCACGCGCTTGCAGACACCCCCTCCTCTGGGTTCAGCCTTGGCACTTGCTGCATCAGGACCCAGGCTCGGGAGAGGAAGTGACATGCCCCGGTCTTTCACAGCACCAACCTGCTGCCCACGTAGATGGGATGCTGGCACAGAGAACATTCTAGAGGATCTGTAAGAGAGAAGACTGGGTGTTAGTGGGGTTTTATTCAATGTGATTTAAAGAATGAGGCACAAATAGATGCATTAGGTTAGCTGTACAAAATTACCATTTGTGTAGGCCAAAGCCGGTCAGTGTGGCTTCCTACGGCCTGCCCGATGGCGGAAGCGCCTGCGAAGAGAACTCCTATTGTGGTTTAGAATTTGCCAGTTGTCTCATTCTGACCGAAGGCCGTACCTCCAAGGAAACCCGTTGCACGCATGTCTCAACGTGTAATCTGAGGATCCATTTGGGGTTGGGGTTGGAGGGCGGGAGTTTGACAGTCAATGTTTGAAGGCCTAGCCCCGTACTCCCCTGGGTTTAAAGATGTCCGTGACTTGTTCGTTCATCAGCCACGAGTATGTTCAGCCTGTACGTTATTGTACGTTTGTACCTTCTGGGATAAGCAGTGCTTACCATCTGCTTTGAAGTGTAGTCCCTTTCTCGCCCCTATATTAGGGTTTTCCAGAAAACCAGAACCAATTAGTGTGTGTGTATTATTTATATCTGTATGTCTATATCTATCTCTACCTCTCTCTCTCTCTCTCTATCTATCTATCCATCATCTCTCTCTCTCTCTCATCTCCCCACCCCCACCATCTATCGGAAAGAGTGAGCAAACAAGCAAGAAAACGAATTGGCTCACATGATTAAGACGGGCAAGTCCAGAGTCTGCAAGGTGGGCCATCAGACTGGAGACCCAGGGAAGAGCTGATGTTGCATTTTAAGTCCAAAGGCTGTTTGCTGGCAGATCTCTCTCTTGTTCAGGGACATCAGTCTTCCTTCTATTCAGCCCTTCAACTGATTGGATGAGGCCCACCTACATTATGGAGGGCAATCTGCAATGTTAATCTCACCTGAAAACATCCCCATAGGAACTTCCAGATGAATGTTTGGCCATATACCTGGGCGCAGCCAAACTGGCACACAAATACCTACCGCAGCACCTAAAATTACATCTTTCAACTATCCAGAAGTTTCTTTGGTTCTAGGAGGCTGATGTAGTTAGTATATGCAAGGTAGGTTCTAGATCCCATGGGGTGACAGGAACATTTAAAAAATGATCGATAGATAGAAAGCCTGAGTTCTTTCTACTAATTAATTAGTAGGCATGGAGTAGCCCTTCTGTGCACCACTGGGACAGGTATTGCAGGGTTAGTAACATAGATCCTATCTCTGAGTCTTCCTTGTTGCAAGTCATTTTTTTTAACCAAATCCGCACTTCCATCCTCCTCCCCTCCCCTTCCCTTCCCTCACCTCCTCTGCCTCCCTCCTTCCCTCCTTCCTTCCTTCCTTCCTTCCTTCCTTCCTTCCTTCCTTCCTTCCTTCCTCCCATATTTATTGGGCATGCAGCACACTCCAGGCACTAGGCCAAGCACGGGGGATCATGAATGAAGACATCCCACTATCAGTAGTGGCTTAGAGCTGAGAGGGCTCCCGGTGTAGACTCGGTCTCCTGAAGGTTAGAGGTCAGCCTTGGGAATCAAGTTCCCTTCCCTTTCTCCAGGCTTCCTTAGCAACATGAGGTCTTAGCATGTAGCCTGCAATAGTCCTGGGTTGTCCCGAGGGCAATACCATGTCTTTTTTACAATGCATCTTTTCTTCCAAACAGAGGGGCCTTGCCCCTTTCCCCTGAAGGTGGGAGGGAGGGCCAGCAGTGCCCCCGGCAGCTGGTGGGAAACGCAGACTCCCAGGCTCACTCACGGCGGCCTACCCAGGGAGCACCTGTGTTGTCACAGGATCGGCAGGCGAGTATTGTGCACGGAAGTCTCACACGTGCTTTCCTAGCCCTCGTTTCCCTCAAAGACACAAGAAAGTTCCACTTAAGATCCGGAAGAAGCGAGGGTCTAGCCAACGGGCTCGCCTGCTTAGGGAGATTCTCAGCAGGTGCAAGAGGTTGGACTTTATTCTGAAACCAAGTAGAGAAGGGTGTCCTCTTCTCGGGCTCAGAGGAGCACAGACCGAGGCTCCCGCCGAGGGGGGAGACTGCCTCTCTGCACCTGCGCTGTCTCTGGAGGGAGCTTGGGCGAGAGGCTTCACTTCTCCAAGACCCTTTCCTCTTCTGTAAAATGGGGAGGGTAAAAAAATCCTCCTTTCTGAGTTGCCGGGAAAATTCACAGATCCACATGGGGTGGGGGGCGTGTTGGGAGCAAGGTGTGGCTTGTGATGTCACCGCAGTGGGGAGGGGTGGAGCTCGGCTCCTCATCGCTAAGCAGGGGCGATGCCCGAGGATTAGGAGACCAAGCATGCACGGTGCCAGGGTGACAGTTATTTTCCTAACAGCCTGCTTGTGTCACTGCCCTGTGTGTGACAGCAATCTGCCCTGGCTTCAGGGACGCCCCGGTACCTGAATCATCCAAAGACAGGCGGGGGCAGGCCGAGGAAGAGCCCACTTGGGGCTGTGGCAGTGCCTTCTAGATCATTCCAGGGGCACGGTTTATGCCAGGGCACTTGGGCCCAGATTCCTGTGAGAATCCGTAAGAAGCACAGAAGTTGACATGACATGTCGCGAAGTAGATTTCTTTTGAAAGGTGCTCTCTCTCCGAGGTAACGGCAGACGGGAGTGTTGCTATGGTGACAGTTGTCTGATTGCAAGCACAGCACAGTGGTTCAGGCCGCTTGCCTACAATGTGTGGTCGCTAAGCAGGGCCCCTTTTGGGAAATTTTACTGAGGGGTCTTCTCCTTCCGGGTTCTGGTTTCCAAAGCTGCATTTATTCTGTGTGTTGGGTGACTGTGCGAGATGGGGAAACCCTCGCATCTATTTAGAAGGACAGAGTCTACGCACACCACTCGGCTGGAGGTTCGAGGTCTTTCCAGGAACTGAAGGTGATTGAAAAAACTCCCACGTGGAGCGTAGAGCGCCCAAGGGGAGCAGAATCTGCAGTGAAGCCATGAAGTTATTTCAATACGACAAGCGCTTGAGGAGGGCCCGCTGTGTGCCGAGGGTCCCGTGGACGTGGAGGGTGGGTGACGCGATGTGAGAGAGCGAGCCGGGTCTCTGCCCTTCAGAGGTCTGGGCCGAGAGCCCAACGCAGGGCGGACTGGGCCACCGGCTTCTAGTGCTACGGACACGGACCGCTGGGTGTGCGGGGACCCGGACCGGTCCGAGTGCGAGGGGTGTGGTCTGGGGACCATGGCAGGACCGGGAAGGGTGACCTGGGTTCCTCCAGAGCTCATCTATACAGCTGCCTATCGTTTCATCCTCTGGAAACACAGTACATTTTTGGGGGGGAATCTACTCTTCAAGGCTCACGTAGGCTGCTTCTGAACCGTCTCTGTTCTGAGCAGGGACCCGTCTCTTTGGAGCGGGACAGTTGAAGTAGGAGATAATGAGGTTAGGCAGAGGGTTTTTGTTTTGTTTTAAGACAGACAGACTGCCCCTTGCAGCGCCCCATTCGGATGTGTCTGGGGTCTCGGAAGCTTGTCTACCCTGCATTCTCCTCCCGTGGACCTTGGGAGCTTGCTGGGAGGTCCGTTGGTAGGAGGGGAGCACAGCAAGAAGGGTCCTCCCGGGGCGGGGACGATCATCTTCTTCTGCCGAGCACGCAGCTTTGGGAGGGACGCCCGTGGAGGGTGCGGGGTGAGGGGGACACCGGCCTAGCCAGCCAGAGCTGCCAGGTCAATCCTGGAGGCTAGTGGGGTGACAGACGTCACAGTCAGAGCGCCCCGTGTCCTGTCCCAGAGAAGCGCACCCCAGGTCTCCTCATCCGCTGGTGCTCCGCCTTGAGCAGCTGCAATCCTCGTCTTGGTGTGTTATGGCCTCTGCATCGGTTCTTTGATTTTTCTGTATTTCGTCTCTTTTGGAGAGGAAAAAACGCCCTTGGTTATGAGAACAGAAAGAACCAGGTTTCAGGAAGTGCGGCTCATTGGTTGGCGAACCGGGGGATGGCATCTCGTTGCCGTCCAGCGAGGGGTCTGTCGTGGGTTTTCACCAGAACCAAGCCATGACTGCCCCTGGCATCGGACCCTTCTCAGGTGCCAGCTCCAAGCCCATCCTCCTGGGTCATTCTCCAGCTGCTTCTGGTCTCTTCCCGGCACAGCCCGGAAGGCAGCCGCGGTCTCCAGAACCCAGAGCCTGCCCTGCTCTTCTTCTCCCACTGGATCTCCTGATCACAGGCCCTCTGACGGAGGATGGAGACGCTCTCTGAAGACAACCCCCCTCCAGTGACGTCATTTCCTGCCTAGGATCCAAGACTCCTTTTGTTGGAATTCTGCGAAACACACGACACCTGTAAGGGGCTGTTTCCTGGGACAGTTTCCAGCAGGGACGGGGAAGGAAAGGAGATCACCATCTGTGGGTACCTAACGTGGACCCTGGCGTTGGGTACCCACCCACCAGCTAACAATTGGCTTTGACCGCAGACATGGGCTGTCTTGTTGCACTAAGTCACAGACGTGCCAGCTGGCTTATAGGATGGCCCGTCAACTGTGCATAATCCCGCAGACGTGGACCCAGCAGCGCCACCAGTCACGGCCTGTCGCCGAGCGCACAACTCACCTTGGACAGCGTCCGTTTGGTGAAAGGTCACGTAGCAGTTTGCCCAGGGCAGCGGGCAGATTCTCGCAGTCCGGGGCCGGGCTGGCTGTGCAGCCTCTGACAGCACCTCCAAACCCCTCTCTCTGGGGCAGACTCACGTGAGCCCCGCTCCTGGCACTGATGTCTATGCTGGATGTCAGCTTACTAGCTTACAGCGAGTACGCCATCCGGCGAAGGGGCTAGAGAGCCGAGCCCTCTGCTCAGCCTATTCTGTGTGGGGAAATCCACCGGCAAACTTCTTAATCCAACGGTGCCTGGTGACTGTGGGAGCAGAGCAGGGTCGAATGCTTAGTGACATTAGACGTCCGTGCGTTTCTTCCCGAGATGTGCTGTAAGAGGCGCGTGCCGTTGGGACCGGAGAATCAAAACCCATTCCTCAGACGGACCTGCCTCTCTTCTGGCTCCCCGTGGTCCTGGGTTCCTGTGGCTGAAGCTTCTCTGCTCCAAGGAGTAGTTTCCCTTAGTTACAAGGCTCATTTCACAGGCTGTCCCCACTCTCCCCGTTTCGCTTACACCCCCGGCTGTCCTGGTCTCCAGGCTGGTGGTGTTTCCTGTGACTTGCCCGAGCCTCTTAGCATGCTGGGAAACGTGCCTCTGGGGTTCCACTGAGGTCATGTCTGCTCGCCCTTTGTTTGGGGGGATTGGTTCTTAGTTCCTCTTTTCCGCCCTGGCTTGCTGTCACTGCTGGGCCTGTAGGGAGGCCTCCACAGGGCTCTGGTGGGGAGCGTGGACCCTGCGTAAGGAGGTCTGCAGGCAGATGCCGCTTTGTGGGGCTCGTCCTATTTAGGCTCCTCTGAAAGATGAAAGCACAAAATTTTAAATATAGTATTAGGCACAAAAATGACCTCTTATTTTTTTAAAATTAATTTATTTATTTTGGGAGAGAGAGAGAGAGGGCAGGGGAGGGCCAGCGAGTGAGGGAGGGAGAGAATCCCAAGCAGGCTCCGCACTGTCCGCCCAGAGCCCGCCGTGAGGCTCAATCTCGTGACCACAAGGTCACGACCTGAGCCAGTATCAAGAATCAGACGCTTAACCGACTGAGCCACTCAGGCGCCCCCCGAAAGGCTAGCTATTTAAAAGGGCCTAGGTTAAGAAGGGCCCGGAAATGCACGAAAAATCGAGCTCTCCCGGAGGGGACGGCACAGCTAGGCTGGGTGTGGGTCCAGGGGAGTCTCGATCGCAGACCGCGGGCACTCAGGATTCGGTCTTAAAGGTTCCTGTGCTTAGGCGTAAAAAGTTCGCACTGATAATATGTACACAAAAATGCACGGATTTGCTCTTGCACATGTAAGGAAAGGAACGACAGAACAATCCAGAGTGGCAAGGACATGGTTCTTCCCTAACTGATTCTGCTTCTCCGCCTGCCTCCTCTAAGTTACCCCTACGGACGATTCAGGGCAGCCCTCCCCGGCCTTTCCCTCAACACGTCTACGCACATCTACCTCGTTATCTCAGAGGACGTGTGGCAACCCAAGCCAGCGGACGTGGCCAGTCTCTTATTGATACGATGTGGGTTTATTTCAGTTGGTTGCTGTTACAAACAGTGTGGCAGAAATTGTCCTTTTGTGAACATTTTTCTGCACGTGTGGACGTACGGGCATATTTCTGCGGGCTAGACAACTGGAAACGGCAGGTTGGCTGAAAGTCTGCGGGGTTTGACAGGGTAGTTTCGGTGTCTAACCCCCCATTCACCCTCTTATGATGGCAAGTGGTACTTCTTTCTCTGTCTGCTTATCAATGTCCATTTTTGTCAACACGATGGGTGAAAAATGGCAATATTGGTTTTTGGGTGGATTCTGCTTCAATATGAATGTATATGATCGTCAGTGAATGCGGAGCTCACTTAACTTGGACTAACCCCAGAATGAATGTGTTATCCCCAAATGGAGAAAGCCAGAAAATCCGCTGAACCGATGTTCACAGCATGCACGGATTCTGGACACTTCCTCCTGCCCACATTGTTGCCCCCTGGCGGGTGCCACCATCTTCCTCGGCCTGGGAGACTGCAGGAGTCCCCTCGCTGGTCGTCCTGCCTCTGGTCTTGGCTGTTTTCAGTGATGGCCCTCAGAGCATCCTGGTACAGGGACGGACACCTCCCAGAGCTCCTGCCTTCCCCTCCCACCCCTCGGTGAGCATCCTCCAGGGCCCACGTGGCCGGGGCGCCGTGTCATTCCCTGTCCCCTTCCCAGTTTGTGCCCTGTTCCCGGTACACCGGCCTCTCTGCTCTTCCCCTGGTCAGACGAGTGTTCCCCGAGGGCTTTGGCACTGGCCGCCCCGTCCTTCCGGAAGGTTCTTTCCCCAAATAGCCACACCGACAACTTCCTCACCCCCTTCACGTCTCTGTTTAAATGTCATTTTCTCAGTAAAGCCTTCCCACACTTAAAATGGCAAACTCCTAATCTCTCTGGCTGTGTTTATAGATTCTTATGGCATTTTCGAACATATTATATAATTATTTACCATTCTGCTTATAATTTGTTATCTGTGTCTCCCAGATATAGCGTCAGATTCTTGAGGACAGAGCTCTTTTTTCCCTTCTCAATTTATTTAAACAAACAAACAAAATATGATAACCGGTTCACCCCGGTCTCCCACCCCTACACCCCTCCTCTGGCAACTACCAGTCTATTCTCTCAGAATTTGGGAATCTGAGTGTGTGGATTTTTGTCTTAATTAACTTATTCCCCTAAGACGCTACATGTAAGAGAAATCATTTATCTTTCTCTGAGTTTTCACATGGCATCACGCCCTTGAGGTCCACTCATGTGGCAACTAGCAAAATTTCATTCTTTTTCAAGGCCGGGTAATGTTCTATTACATAGATATGCCACAGTTTCCTTACCCATTTGTCCGTCAGCAGACCCTTGGATTGGTCTCCAGGCCTTGGTTTTTATAAATAATGTTGGAAAGAGTATGGGGGTGGGTCTCTTTAAAAGCTGCTGTTTTCATTTTCTTTGGATAAAAACGCAGAAAAGGAATGGCCGGGTCGTACGGCGGTTCTGTTTTTTGGAGGGGCCTCCGCGCCGTTTTCCATAATGGCCGCACCAATTTATATTCCCACCAACAACGTGGTGGTTGCAAGGTTGCCCTCTTCACCACATCCCTGCTAACACTTGTTATTTCTAGTCTTCCTGATAATAGCCACGCAAACAGGTGTGAGGTGATGGCTTCTTGTGGTTTTGATTTGCATTTCCCTGATGGCTCATGGTGTAGAGGATCTTTCCGGGTACCAGTGAGCCGTCTGTAGGTCTTCCTTGGGAAAAACGTCCATTCAGTCTTCTGCCCATTTTAATTGGATTTTGTTTTTGTTTTTGTTGTTTGTTTGCTTTTGCTATTGAGTTGCATGAGGTCCTAATCCTCAGATATCAGCCCCTTACTGGATGCATGATGTGCCCCCAGGAGGAAAACAGCAGTAGGCAATGTTGACAACATTCTCTTGTGACAGAAGTTCAGATTAGGCTAAGGTCACTGCAGCGTGAGGGTCCCCGCAGGTGAGAGCAGAGTGAAGGACCCCGTGGCCGGAAAGCGGGCGGCCGCGGGCTGCTCCCAGCTGCGCCCGCCGGCCCGGGGCCCACCTGCACTGCTGCTCTGTGCCTGGATTCCAGGTGTCAGCGCCTGTTTCGCGGCTACTTCCTGTTTGGGTCACCGGTGCCGCCTCTGCTCCTCTCGGAGCGGCAGCCTCTCCTCTGCCCGGCTGTCCCTTTCCCTGGATGCCTGTCTCCCAGCACGGGACCTCGCAAGGGATGGGATCTGACCCTGCTCTGCGGTGCTCCCCACTCCCCAGGGGGGAGCCCCTACGGCTGGTACAGGAGGAGGCCCGTGCCGGGCGGGCTGGTGCGCCCCTTCCCGGAGCACCAGGACCTGGGCACCCCTCCGCCACCCTCTGCTCCAGGCCCCGCAGGACTCAGTGCCGGGCCTCTGGCTGGGCCTCTCTCCGCACTCACGCCACGCCTCACTGACAGGAGGCGCCAGGAGGGCAGCCCAGAGTTGAACTTTTCTAGAGGCACTGTCACCTGAGACCTGGGCCCTGCAGGGTGGGAAGCCGGCTGGGGGCGGAGGCGTTCTCGCAGGGCCCAGGGCCCCCCACCCCCCCGCCTCCCCGCCAGGGCCCGTCTGCGGGGCGCCAACAGGGCTTCTGGTGAGGCCATATCATCAAGAGTTCGCCTGGGCCTCACAGCAACGCCACCCAGCAGGCCCATTGTACAGGCGAGGAAACTGAGGCATAGAGCAGTTGGACACTTGTCCCACTCACACAGCTGTGCCGTGAGAGAGCGGGATTCCAATCCAGCCGGCAGCGGGGCTCTGGGGTCCGTGGCTGGGAACACCCACCTCGCAGCGCTCCCGCACCTCAGAGAAAACTCATGGTGGGAGAAGCATTGTGTTGATTTAAAAAAAATATTGTTAAATGAAAAAGAGTTAGATGATGAAAGTGGTTTTACGTGGCCTCCCATCACCGGTCACGGCCAGGGGCTGGGGTCCGGCCCAGGCCTTCTCTCCGGCACGGTGTTTATGTGAAGGATGACGGCCTGGCAAACTAGGTTATTTCAGACCTATCTGAAAATAAATGAAGTGAGCCTGTCTCTTTAAGAAAAATAACTGACAGGGGCGCCTGGCTGGCTCAGTTGGTTAAGGGTCTGACTTCAGCTCAGGTCATGATCTCACCACTCGTGGGTTCAAGCCCCGCATCGGGCTCTCTGCTGACAGCTAGCTCAGAGCCTGGAGCCTGTCTTCGGATTCTGTGTCTCCCTCTCTCTTTGACCATCCCCTGCTCATGCTGTCTCTCTCTCTCTAAAATAAATAAAAAACATTAAAAAAAAAGAACTGACAATATTTGTTGCCAATTATAAAATTGTAATTTTCAAGGGGCACCTAGGTGGCTCAAGTGGTTAAGCACCAACTCTTGATGTCAGCTCAGGTCATGATCTCACAGTTCATGGGTTCAAGTCCCGTGCCAGGTTCCGTGCTGTCAGGGGGGAACCTCCTTGGGATTCTCTGTCTCTCCCCCTGTGATTTCTGGATGGTGTATGATGAAATGTGTCAACGTATCACAGATCCTCATAACTCAATGAATCAATATTTTCCAAGTGATGAATGCACGATGTTGCAAACGCTTGACTAGGTAAAAAAAAATCCAAGTGTCTTACAGTGGATTTTAATGCAACAATGTTTGAAAAATTAATTGGCGTGATTTCAGATCTGACATTGCAACTAATTTTTAAGAAAGTACCAAACAGGCACCTGGGTGGCTCAGTCGGTTAAGCATCTGACTCCGGATTTCGGTTCAGGTCATGATCTCATGGTTTGGGAGATGGAGACCCACACCTGGCTCTGTGCGGACAGCAGGGAGCCTGCTTGGGATGCTCTCTCTCTCCTCTCCCTTTACCTCTCCCCAACTTGCTCTCTTCCTCTCTCCCTCCCTCAAAAGAAATACACATAAAACGAAAAAGGAAGTACCATATGTTGAGTTTTGGTGTAGTATCAAAGAAGAACATCCCCGATGACCTGTGAAACCTGTTACAAACGTGTTCTCCCTTGTCCAAGTCCATATCTGAGGCTGACTTTCCTTCACGTCCCTCAGCTGAAGCAGCATCACGTGCAGATTGAAAGCAGAAGCAGATGTGAGGATCCAGCTGCCTTCCGCTAATTCAGACACTTAGGAACTTGGGAAATGCATAAACTGTTGCCATTCTGCTCACTGTTATTTTTGCTTTGGGAAATGCAGTTCTTTTTCTTAAGATGTAAAATGTATGCCAATGTGTGATGAATCTACATTGTGATTTTTGATACAAATTGAAAAATATTCAAAGATTTTCTCAGTTTTAATTTCTAGTACTGTAAATATCTTCAAATACAACTCCCATGAACACAAGCTCCTTAGGGATGCTCAATAATTTTTAAGAGTAAAAAGTGGTCCTGAGACAGAAATGCCTTTTTAGCAAAGCCAGACTTAGTTTAGAAGAGGTAAGCGACTTCCTTCAAGGTCCGTGGTCGGTGATGGCCGTGCCCTTCCCTGGCCGCCCGCACTAGCTCTAACGTCTGCCTTCCGTGCAAATGGCCTGGACCCCGTCCGGTGTGGCTCCGAGAGCCCTGGGCGAATCTCCTCAGTGACAGGCTATTTAAAAGCAAAATGTAATGTGGGCACCAGCGTTTATTTCTGAACAACGTGCAAAAAGAGAACAGCAGGATATAAAGTTCACCAGTGAATGTGCAGTGAGTAATGTAGGTGTCATGTACGAGGCCGGGGAGCGGGAGGCGGCACCAGGAAGGCGTGGGGGCCACGCCGACACGGGGAGCGTGGGTGCGGTGCTCCCAGTGTGCGCCGCGGGCCTGGGCCACCTCGGTCTTCCCCGTCTGCACCCGCGTCGCTGCCTGCCGGCCTCACCCCGGACTGGGGGAGCACGGGGCCTCGGGCACGGAGCCTCAGCGGCTCCCCAGCCTTTGCAGATGAAGTCATTGTCCCCTGGTGACCTCGAGCATCCCGTGATTTCCTCCCTCTCGGGATAGTACTGAGTGTATGTTCTTAGATTTCCAAGCGGAAAGATGTCTTTGGATTTCTGAGCACTTGAGAAATAAATAGTAAAGCATATTTGGTGTGTCTCACGGGGGAGTCCTATCAATGAACATTCTCCATCTTCTTCCCCATTCCTGACCGTATTTTCCGTGTCTCAGCCCTGCTCTGGATTCGGGGATGAATCAGACACAGCGGATGAAAGGGCCTGGTCTAACTGCGATTACCTGGGCAGCGGGAGATGTGTGGGGCCTGGAGAAGGCCGTCTCCTAGGACGTGAGGTCGGCTGGGTGCCACGGATCACACAGAAGGACGGTGGGCACTGCCAGGCTGCTGAGGTGGGAGGCCGAGTCCAGGGAGACCTGGAGGGAGTAAGCGGGCAGTGGGCATTAGGACAAGGCTGCGGGCTTAGGGAGGAAAACTCAGACAACTTTTCTGGAGTGGTTTGCTGGCTTCGATGAGTATTTTTTAAAAAATTTATTTATTTGGGAAAGGGTGAGAGAGAGAGACAATGGGAGGGGGAGAGAGAGAGAGAGAGGGAGAGAGAGAAGGACAATCTCAAGCAGGCTCTGCACTGTCAGCACAAGCCAGATTCAGGGCTCAAATTCACGAACTGTGAGTGAGATCATGACCTGAGCAGTAATCAAGAGTCAGGCTCTCAGCCGACTGAGCCCCCCAGGCGCCCCCTCTGATGAGTGTTTTTATTTAGCTGACCCTGTTGAACATACACTGCCTTGGATTGCTGGAGTCGTCTTGGAGAAGTTCATTGAGAAGACGGGCATGGACTTGGCCATGAAGAGTGGCCAGGATTTGAATAGGTGAAGAGGAGCAGGAAAAACATTCCAGGCTCAGGAAATGGGGTGAGCAGAGGCACAGGGAACAGAAAGAGTTGAGGCACGTGGACCAGCTTACGTGGAACAAGGGAGTGATGTGGGGAGCAGGTCTGGGCCCCAGAATAGAAGGTCTTGAACTCCAGGCTTAAGTTTGGAACCCCCGATGGCCTTTGAGCAGTGACTGGGCCATGTGCAGAGGTGACATTGATGGCGGTGCTTGGAAATGTCTGATGGAGAGACTCTAGTGCTGGGGCCATGGGGGTGCCTCCTCTTTACGGGCAGTGGGAGGGAGGAGGAAGAGATGTAGAGGGAAGCGCTCCAGGGGGGCTGCCTGAAGTCGTATGGCGAGGGGGTGGGAGTGAGAGCCGCTGCCAAGTTTTGAGCCCGATGCCAGTGAAATACAAATACACTGTGTTTCCTTACATAGCCGAGTGCGCCGCTGATCTTTAAGAAGTGCTTGTCTTATTTGGCACTTAGTTTCTGGGAAGAACAGGAGAAAGAATTCTCTCAGGCTGGGAATCAAGTTTTAGCTCACTTCAAGACTATTATTCTTACTTAAGAACACACGGTTAGGATTTCTGGGGTTAGGAACCAGAGGACAGATGACGAGCTCACGCCTCACGCTGTTTGTGGATGCCCATCTCCTCCGCAAGCCGGCTGCGGTGGGCAGCCTCTGAGGTGGCCCATGGCCCTCACTTCCGGTGTCTGGTCTCTCCAGCGCTACACATGGGTGTTGGCCAGACCCCGATGACTTGCCTCTCACCAACAGACAACAGACAACGGCAAAAATGACGAGAGGTCGCTTCCATGATGGGAATACAAGTCAACGGTGACCTCTGTCCTGTTCTCCCTCTCTCCTGCCCCCTTGCTCTGAGCAGAGTGGCTGCTGTAGTGTAAGCTGCCCCATGAAGAGGCCCACAAAACAAGGCAGCGAGGTCTCCAGCAACAGCCAGCTGGGATCCGAGGCCTGCCAGTGACCACAAGAGCATGCTGGGAACCAAGTCTTCCCCCCCGCACCCCCCCCGTCTCCCCCAGAGGTGACACAGGCTTACATCTTGATTGCAGCTCAAGAGAGCCCAAAAGTCAGTTCCAGGTTCCCAACCCATGGGAACTGCAAGGTGACAACTCTAGGTTGTGTCAGGCTGCTAAATGTAGGGACATTTGTTAGGCAGCCATAGATAGCTAATACACCCAGGTCCTCGTGGTTGTGTCTGAGAGCACAACTGGAGGCCAGACTGCATAGGTTCAAGGCCCGGCTCTGCCATTTACAAGCTGCCCACCCTTAAGACAATGACTTCCGAGTGTCTCAGTTTCTGGTCTGCAAAATGAGAAGAACACCTGTGTGGTAGGGTGATTGTGAGAATGAGATAAAATAGTCCTTAAAAATTGATCAGAACCCTGTTAGGGCTCAATAAGTATTAGCTACCATTGTTATTATTGTCTGTCCTTTAAAGGCGAACCTGATGCTAATCCTCCTCCAATTTCTATCGTACTGCCCAGGCCAGGCTGACATCTTCTGCTTGGAGTTTCTATGACACTTTATCTGTACTTTACGCCCTAGTTTTCCATTTACAACCCTCTTATTCTCTAATGGTGTCAGATGTAGAAACTCTTCCCAACTCTGAAGGGTCTCCAGGACTCAGCAGTGCCCTTGACACTGGAAAAGGGATCAGGGATTAAACAAAGCAGGCCGATGAAGAGGGAAACAGGATCAACGGAGACCTTGTGGTCTCCAAGAACAGGACGCAGGCCTCGATGCCCTGTCCTCTATCATAAGCCGCCAGAAACAGATGGGGAAGGAGACTGGGAAGGAACTGGATGAACAAAACAGTAAGAACAGGTCTGGCATCGATTGCATTTGCCATGTAGTGTAAATACAAAGGGCTGGAGTGTTGTTAAGGGATTTTAATACTGAGAAACTCGTGAAGTCGTTTCGTGTCCACGGATTGTTGCCGTTGGGCGCAGCTGAGGGACGGTTTGTGGCCAGTTCAGATTGTGGTTAACTCGCCTACACAAAGAGATTTGATAAGAAAAAAACGCCAAAAACCAAAAAAACCAAGATGGCAGGCGCAGGCCATCTTGTTAGACTGATGGAGCCAGCATACACGAGACCGTGGACACAGGACACGGGACGTGCTGGGCCCCAGGCGCGTCCACAGCGGGAGAGGCCTGCGAAGGGGGGGCGTGGAGGCCCTTCCGGGGTGGTCCCGATGCACAAGGGAGTGCCGGACAGAGGTCAGCTGCATGAATGGCACATGAACCCCCAGATGAATTCCTTGGTGAACGTTCACCAAAGCTGGCTGAAGTGATTGGAATTTGGGTGATGGGGGGAGAGGCTGGTGATGGGAGAGGAAGTGCAAAGCCTGACGCCAGACGGAAGAGCTGGGGCCTTGATCTTGGGTGGGACCCCTCCCCCGCTGCCCCTCTCTTCCTTGATGGCCGGGCCTGTGAGTCTCTCTCCTCCTGGCCGCCGGCTCCACACCGGGCAGGGCTACGTGCAAGGTTGGCAGCAGGGAGAAGGCAGGGATCCTGGCAAGCAGAGTAAAGGTACGAGAGGCTTCTCCCAGGCACATGTCAAGTGCTGATTGACCTTGTCACCCTGTGCCCGGAGCGGCCATCGATGGTGAGCTGGCGAAGGGGTTGACGGTGGTCTTGTGTGCTGGGGCGCTGGGCAGGCACTGCGAGGTGACGCTCTCTCCCGGGAGGGGAGGCTCACAGTCAAGTCCCACCATCGGCCCGATGGCCTCTTGAACCCCCAAGTAGCACCTGCGAGGTGGCCAGCATGCCTTGTTCAAAAACCCAAGGCAGGAGCGCCATTCACCCGTCCATGCGTGTTTTCGGAGCGTCCCCTCTACTGGGCCATCCACGGGGGTGGGGCAAACCTAGATGGACTCCTGTCGCCTCCACTCTCAGCAGGGCAGGAGGTGGGGGTCCAGCCTGCTGGGCTTCTGGGAGTGCCGCAGGCATTAGGTGGGTGGGGCGGGGCCCTCCAGCCAGCGTGCAGACAATGCCCCAGGGTAAAGCCTTACCCTGCTCAATGCTGGTCTGCTCTGGCTTTGGGGACTGCTAGTCCCGTGGGAGAGCTAAACGTTAATCAATTACCCACACAAATAAGTGAATAATTCCAAACCTGTGAACAGCTATGCAGACAATAGGACGGGAGGGTCAGAGGGGATAATAGGAGACCTCTCCTGCGTGTGGGGGAGGGGCAGAGGTGGGCGCAGGGGAGAAGGAAGGTCCTTCCCTATTTGGGCTGAAATCAGAAGCATGAATGGGGCATTCGGTTGCAGGGGTGAGTGCAGGGGCAGATAAGAGGAACATTGGGAAGAAAGCAGGTGGAGAGAGAGAGGGAGAGGAGAAATAGGCTGAGGCTAGTCCTGTAGGCCCTCAGAGACTATGTTGGGTTCTGGTCGGTGTCCAAGCCTGTTCGGTGTGAGGGGGACCAGGCGCATCTGGGGTGTGGAACGGAAGGGAGGCCTGGAGGGCGAGGCGTGGAGGTGGGCAGACAGCCAGGGACCGGAACGCTGGCTGGTCCCAGAGATGAGGCTGGCTTCACCGGGGCGGGAGGGGGCGGGTGAAGATAGAAGACGAAGCGGGCAGGTTTGCCGGATGCCAGGAGGGAAACATCTCATGGTAGGTCACTCCGGGCACAAGGCAAAGGATGGTGATAAAGAACCCAGGGGGATGGTCATTCAGGAAGTGGCACTCAGGAGGCAGGCCAGGCCAAGGGAGGGAGTCAGGAGCTCAGTTTTGGATGGGCGGAGCCTGAGGTGTCTCTGAACCAGCCAGCAGGGCGCGTGTGATAGGGACTTGAACTTGAGCTGCTGTGGGGTCTGAAGGGAAGACCGGGCTAGGGCATCTGGGAGAGAGTGGACTACACACAGAGTCACAGAGACCATGGGAGAGGGCGATCTTGCCTACACAGCTGTCAGAGGGGGCACGTGACCCCTGATCATAACGGCCAGATAGAGAAAGATGACCCTGGCAAAGAGACAGAGACAAGAAGCAGGGGAGGGACAAGGGCCACACACGTCCCTGAGGCTGAGGGGTCAGCAGGTCCTAATGGAAAGTTGAGCAAGAGGATGATTGAGACACGTGTCTTGGGCTTGGAAAGTGGGGCCACTGGTGACATGGGCAAGAGCTGACGTGGTGGCCTGACGGGGCAGCGGGTGGCCCAGTGGGCGGGGAGGACAGGAAACGGAGGCGGCCTGACCGCCCTTTGAAG
The DNA here is from genome assembly GCA_004023785.1 of Mungos mungo. NCBI lineage: Eukaryota > Metazoa > Chordata > Mammalia > Carnivora > Herpestidae > Mungos > Mungos mungo. The sequence goes on from PISW01006013.1 coordinate 84,490, forward strand.
AAGCGCTGGAGGCAGGAGAGCGAGAGCGGCAGTGAGGGGGTGTGGGGTCCGGGGGAGGCGTGCGCGGGTCTGATTTGGGGTGGGTGAGCCTCACATGCCCCTTCCAGACCGGAGCGGGCCGGAGAGCCCCGCCTTTGACCTCAGTTACATCGTCTAAAGGAATAGCTCGTTACGTACAGATCGTCACCACCAAACACCGCCCTTGCAAGGAGGGTGGCTGTCCCCGCTTTACATAGGAGGCCCAGAGTGGTTCTGTAACTTGCCCAAGGCCACACAGCCAATCAGCAGAGCTGGGCTTTACCCTGACACAGTCAACCGCAGGGTTCGCTGAAATGTCCGCATCTCAACCCTTACCTGCATCCCCTCAAGTCTCCTGCTGCCCCGAGCGATGTGCGGGACGGTGGCGCTAAGGGCCGCCGAGCCGCGCTGCCTTCCCAAGTCCACGTTCGGGGACCACACTGGCCACGTGGGAGCATTTCCACCACCACTGTTGGCACAAACCAGAGCCCTGCTTCCGTCTCCTTGCAGAGCCTGTTAACCACTTGGCATCCCCCAAAGGACACAAACCTGAGCCCTGCAGAAAGCCTCCATCTCGGGCAAGGCTTCTGGGTTGGACAAGCCACCCCAGGTCCTGGCTCCCTTGGACACCTGCCCCCAGTGGCTCTGCGCTTGGGAGGTCTTCTGTTTTCAGGGGCCTCTCGACCAAGGCTCCCAGGCTGAGCTTTAAGGGGGGTGGGCAGGAGGGAGTGGAGGTCTCCAGTCACCATTCTGAGTGCCGCCGGCCACACATACTGTCTGTGGGTCCCTCCTGTCACCTTCTTCCCCTCTGGGTGTGAGCACGCACAGCGTCAGCCCAGAGCACGCTGCTTCCACTCGCGGGGATGCAGAATGGTTTAGGTAAGACACAGAAAAGGGGAGAAAGGCTGAGGACTCCCTCCTGCCTCCAGGACTAAGCCCCCTCCTTGCCCATGGCCCTCCTCCCCCTCCCCAGCTGTGAGCTCATTTGGAGAGCACCTGCCTGTGTGGGGCTCCCGGCAGGGACCCTCAACCTGCCCGGGGAAGGTGTGACCATGGACGTGACTAGTTTTCTAGATAAAGTGACGGGAAGAGAGGGGAGGTGTCCCAGAGCGCACCGATGGTGAGTGGCAGATCTGAGATGGACTCCAGCCCTGTGACAATCTCGCTTCTGTGTCCTGCTGTCCTTGTGCCCGCTTTGTGTGCATCTCGGGTTCAAGGTCCCTGCTGCGGCCCCGGGGCGCACGGGCTCAGCACCAAGTGGGGCTGCACATGCCACCTGGTGCACAAGAGGCCAGGCAGACAGTGGGTGCCGGAGGCTTCCCCTTTCTGCCTCCCAGGCCTCGGCCCCAGGGCTGAGCCCCAGGCCTGTGTCCCAACCTGCAGCCAGCCCCACCCACCCCCACGTGACAGACTGGCCCCTGCATTTCCCCATTCAGCTGATGGTGAGTGCTGGGCTATTTTAAGCCCACATGGAAGTATTTTTTTTTTTTTTTTCTGTAAGGACCATCTGCTACCGGCCTCAGCCCAGATGATACAGTTAGAGCCTACCCACAGCATCCTCTCCCGCCTTCAGACAGTTCCAGGAACAAGGGTGAGTCAGTCGCCCAGCTGAACTCCCGTCTTGCTACCCAGGGAGCTGGTCTCCGCTCCAGCAGAGGGGCCGCTGCTGGCCGAGGGGCAGGTGCCCCTCGCCTCTTCTCGGACTCGGGAAGGGCACCCCCACTCCCCTGGGGCATCGCTGTGTGCAGGGAGAGCCCGAGGAGGGCCCCAGGAGAGCCCCAGCCAGCCCTTCTCAGCTAAGCCCCACCCCCCGAGGCTGCAGGCTGGTTCTCAAATTCCACTGCAGATGCTACGGCTTCCAGACAGTTCCTCAGGAAGCCCGCTGCAGAGGAGGAGTTCCAGAGGTGTCTAGAAGGACCCCTGGGTCTTTCTCTGGGGGAGCAGAGAGGTTGGGCCCCCGCTCTCTGGGCGGCTTGGGCCCGGCCACGGGAGGGTGTTATTAAGTTCTGACCACAGGCCCTCAGCTGGAGGCTTTGCTGGTCCACCCCCCTCCCCTCCCGTCCACACCTCCTGGCTCTCTGCGAACAGAGGCCGTTTCGCTGGGCAGACAGTGCAGAGGCCGCAGTCAGGTGGTGGATCTGGGTGCTGCCCCTCATAACCTCTGCGGCCCAGGGCAGGGCTGTACTTAACCCCCAGAGCCTCAGTTTGCTCATCTGTAAAGTGGGGGGAAATCTGACCTACTTCTGAGGGTGTCTGTGAGCAATCAAGAGTGGGAAGGATCCAGCACAGCACCTGGCTATCATGTTCTCTATCATTATGAACTTCAGAGGGTCTGTCCTTTGAATGGGGGACTTTTTGACCACGTGGGCCTGTAACTCGGAGAGAAAGCACTTCCCGCCACGCATCATGCGTGTGTGCCTAGCCTCTCTCTGGCCAGCTGGCTGTTTGCGCCGCAAGGACACGGGTTTACTAGGCACATGGGCTGCAGCTGACTGGATCCTGAGGGCGTGATCATCAGAGCCACTGCCCCCACCGGTGACAGCAGCCCCTGGAACTCCCAGCCTGGGGTTTGCTCAGTGCCCCTCCCTCCCTCTGACCACTGCTTTTGTCCAGTGTGGGGGTGGGGGATGGGGGCCGTGCCCCCCTGGCCTCACTCTCCACTTCCTCGCGACCCCACAGCTGTGTCCCTGAGCATTATCGGGCGTGTGCAGCCGGCGGTGGCCCCGGAGCGCCCCGGGAGCGGGCGTGGGGCCGAGCCCCGCCGGCGCCGCTTCCTGTCCCCGAGTCTATCTGCCGCGGCTCTGCGGAGTCCTACAGTTTATCTGTGGCCAGTGCTCCTACCCGTTTCCTGCCAGCTGCTACTGGTTTTCTAGCCCCGCGAGCTACAGTAACTGGGAAGAGGCCCGGGCTTCGTGATTCCCCAACGCGCCTCCCTGTCCCCGAGGGCACGTCCCTCCGTGCAGGGGACCCCCCGCCTCTGGGCCCGGGCCTTCCCCGGGCCCCGCCGACACTGACGCTGAAAAGACCCGCACACTCATTGCGAGCCGAAAGCTGGGGCGCCGCTGCTCCTGTGAGCGTGCGTGAGCGGTGGCAGGGAGTTTTTTTTTTCTTCCCGAATGTGCCTGAGCCAAAATCAATGGTTTCGTGTTGTGAGAGGTCAGAGCATTCCTCTAGGCTGAGCTTGGCCCCCGTCAGGGGGAGCCCCGGGGCCCCGAGGCATAAGTGTGGTGAGTTTGCAGGGCCCCCGATTGGGATATCACAGTCACACTGAAAATTTTACTTCCTGGCATTTCTATAAATGCAGAGCAAATTCCCCCACTGTCACAGATGACTCCTTCAACTAGAAATGTTGAATGGGTGCATGGGTTTTTGTTGGTTTGTTTGTAATGTCGTGGACCAGAGTTTCGAAGTTGTCTGAAATGGGGAGTAAACATGCAGTCGAGTGTCTTGATCGTCTAGAGCTTTTCTTCTCAAGGATGAGTTCAAGGAGAGGCGTGGGGGGGGTGGGGGGCGGGGGGTGGCGGGGCCAGGCCAGGAGCGGCTGCGGGAGCACCTGGGGGCTCTCGAGAAGTGCAAAGGCTCCAGCCCTACCGCAGGCTCGGGGGCCAGGACCTCGGGGGCCAGGACCTCGGAAGCGGGCAGGGCAGACGGTGGGAGTTTCACCTGGCTCTCCAGGCGGTCCAGTCTCTCATTCAAGCATGACTTCCTTAGTCGATTTTATGAATTTTCTTGACAGATGTGACTTGTGAAGAAAGAAAGCAGCCCCCCAGTGCAGAACGAAGCTGCTCTTTCCGTGCATATTTCTTGCCCCCCGGTGGGTACCAGACTCTGTGCTGGACACAGCAAGGGACTGCCTGGTGGCCAGAGCCCAAACTGACTCTCAGGGGTCCTGCTCTGGAGGAGACAGGATGCCGCCTGATCTGGAGAAGCCCCCTCATCTGCCCTGGGCTCGGGGACTGCGGAGGCATGAGCAGGGGCGGACCGGAGCAGTAGGAGAGATGGGGACGGTTTCATCCACGGCGGGTGTTAGGTGAGGGGGAGGGCGAAAGTCAAGAGATTGCAGTGGTGGCGTGCTGAGATTGGCCTTGGGGGGCTTGGGGCTCATCCCAGTTCTGACAATGTGCAGGCGCGAAGCTCAGACAGGGCTCTGTGCTAAGCCTCAGTTTTCTCATCCTTATAATGGGTTTAATATCTTTCCTTTATCGACTGTTTTGAGCCTTAAATGAGGTAATACGTGCAGCCCTCTCTCGAGTCTATACCGACAGTGCTGATTATTGCATCTGACGACGGTGGGGCACCATCGAAGGGTTTTTGTCTGGTGAGCGACATGGACGCTGTAATCACCCCAGGAATGCCTTATACACGTAGGCCAGCAGAAGCTCCATGTTGAGCCAAAGATCCATGTACCATTAATATTTCAAGCTATAATCATGTTCAAAATGTGTCTGAGAAAATATCTTAAATCCTAAAAAGCATCCCTCCCTTCTCCCCATTGCCATATTTTTGGATCCTGAAATCAACAAATGCAGAATCTGACCACTTTCCAAAGCAACGTGCCTTTGGACTAAGAACAGAATCACCGAGCAGCGCTTTCATTTTCCCCTCCCTTCTGCCCAGAAGACCAGAAAACCGTGGCTTTCGAAACCCGCACTTTTTGGGGGTGGCGCAGCCCGTTCTGGAAGGCCCCGCTCTGGTGACCTGCTCTCCGCACTTGCTGGCGGGGGCGGTTGTGGGCAAGCGGAGGAGGTGAGCTGAGCAGGACTTGTTCTTCCAGAGACAGACCCTCCCCCGCCCCCCGCCCCGGAGCAGACAGGGAGGTGAGCCCTTGGGAAGCATCACCGCCCCCAGGACCATCTGGGGAAAGGCCTATCTCCCTTCCATGTCAACGCAGCTCAGCCCCAGTGGCTTTTGTCCATTCTGCACGGGAATGCCGGGCACCTTCGTGTCCTTAGTGGGAGAGATGCTGTGCATTCGACAGTGAGTCGCACGGTGGCCTGGGTGAGGACGGAGCCGAATGAGATCGGAGAACGAGGGCCTGGGTCCTGTAGCCACGCAGAGCTGGCGTCGACGCCGTCCGGACACGTCTCCTTTCTGGCCTTAGGTTTTGCACAACCATCTGCCGGCTTCAGAAGCGGGTTGGTGGGGGGGGGGGGGCGGCTCTTCAGGTGGGGCACCTCGCAGCACCCAGATGCCCACATTTGGACGTGACACGGGCAGCCAGGTGCATTCGCAGGAAAGCGCGTGCAGCTGCTGCGCCCACATCTAAAGCGTGTGGTCCAGGCGTGGGAGTCCAGGGCGTCGGGAGTGCTATTCCCGGCACAGGCCCGGACTTCCTGGTGCTCGGCCTCCCTCTATCTCGGTTTCTCCATCTCTCAAAGGGGGCGACGTTGAACTTTCCATGTTCCACAAAACCCTGTGGGCAACCCACTTCACGGGCAGGACCCAGGGCGCCAGGGACACGACGGACCCTGCGCTGTGCTCCCCAGTGTCTTCTGAGAACGTACCAGCCACGGTCTGCACCGTATTTCTTCGAAGCAGCGAGGCTCCCTAGGCTCGAGGGCCAGCCCCTCGGTGGCCCTCGCAGCTCCAGTGTGGCCTCTGCACTGCGTCCCGAGTGTGGCTGCCAACCCACAGCCGCATTCTGCCTCTGAGGTGAACGTGCTCACGGCCCAGAGCAACTTCAAGTTCAAGTTCCCCAGTGAGGCTGGCTCCTTTCCAAGGCCCAGGGCCTCTACAAATGCTCCTCCCTCTGTGTACATTCTTTCCTTCTGATCAGCTTGGCGAACTCCTCTTCATCCTTCAGGACCCAGCTCCTTTCCAGGCCCTCTGGGAAGTCTTTCCCTGGCTCCCCCATCCATCCTGAGGCTCAGCCTCAGGGGGCATGTGGTGCCGTGAAGCCTGCTCCCTGCTCCCACCCCCAGGCCAGGCTGGCTGGGGTGCTGTCCACTCCCAGACTCCTGCCCCCTTCAAGGGGACCTGGAATTCTGGGGTAGCCCATGGCTTATTCTTGGGAGGGGCAGGTGCCCCTCTCTGTCATTTCAGCACAAATCCACGTGGGGTACTTGTTTGCCAGAAGCTTCTGGAAGGGCCGAGGGACACCTGGTGCCAAGGATCCTTCTGCGGGAGCTGAGCGGCTGCTCTCGGGAGGAGGAGGTGGCCGTGAGAAAGGCTGGCCCAAGTGCACGGAGATAAAGCCGGGGAAGGGAGGTGCCGGCAGCCCGCCTCTTCCTGCCCTGGGCTGACAGCTGACGTTCAGATCGCTCCCTGGGTCTGGTTTTTCCTGTTCCTGGAATGACTGCGGCCTGGCAGTTTCTCTGGGCTAGGTCAGAAGCGGCCGTTGTGCGTGTGTGTGTGTGTGTGTGTGTGTGTGTGTCTCAGTTTATCGAAACAGGAAATTCGGGATTTGTATCAGAACCGTGTCCCACGCTGCCTTATTTCCTAGAAAGGACAGGGCAGATGGCCCTGAGCTGAACCGCCACTGAGGTCTGGGCTTGGAGGAAGGGGCTTCTGAGTCTGACCTGGCCTTGGCCCACGGCCGTGTCTGATCCGAGTGTCCCTTTTCTTCTCCCCTGGAACGAGCCCCGTAGCGCTCGCCTGGCAGCCTGAACCAGCCCACGTGGGTGGTGGGCTCAGCTCCGCGGGGTCCTGGACTCCGTGTCTTGCCGTGTCTCCAAGTTCTGGTGGCCTCTGGCCTGGGCAGGCAGCACGGATGGGTGACAGGGGCCGAAAGGGAGGGGGGTCACAGAAGCAAGGAGGGGCCAGGAACCGCTGAGGGGTCTGGTGGCTGCATGTTCCCAGGATCTGTGAAGTGTCAGGCTCCAGACAGTGTAAGGCAGTGGAGCAGCTGGTGTCCTTCACCGTGGGGGAAACTGAGACCACAGAAGTTGAGCGACTGGCCTGGGGTCCCATCGTGCTCAGCTGCGGTGGCCGCCGGCCCCTTCCTGACGGTCGGAGATGTCCACGCTCTGAATTCCCTGGTGAGCGTGTTCCTTCCCTCTTGGCCTAGGGAGCCTGCCCTCCATGCAGGCCGCCGGGCCACTCTGCGGGGGCATCTGGGCCGGAAGCCCCCACGTAAGCACACGGGTCCTGGCTTCTCAGGTCGTGAATAGGGGGCGTCCCTATGGCCCCACAGAGGACTGAGGTCCGGCGTCCTGGGCCCCGCAGAGCAGGTCCTGGAGCTTGTCCTCTTCTGATGCCTTTCTGTCTCTAGCTGCTACTTCTCACTCTGCTCAGAAGAACCATTATTTGGGTGTCTAGGTAGGAGGTATCCTCATGGGAAGGGGAGGGGCCCTGGAGCGGCTGTGGGGGGCCCTGAGTCTGGGCTGTGGGGCCCAGGCCTCTCCCTGGGGCTCCGGGGACCCATACCTCAGACGTCAGGTGTCCCCACAGGCCTTCCCTCCGGAGACACCTCGACCTGAGCGCCCCCTCCCCCAGTCTCAGTGCTTCTTGCTCCCAGGGTCGAGTGGGTACCTCTGGGAGGGGACCCGGGGCAGAGCTGGGGCGACCAGGCCAGGACAGTGCACACAAAAGTCTCCCGGCACCAATTTCCCCCTTAGCTTGTTCCACTTTTAAAAATAGCTAATGAGGAAATTAATTTTGTTACCCAGATGTATTCGGTAAAAACATGTCAGGGAGAGATAATTAACCTCTGCATCGATTAATTCTTCCCAAATTAATGGAATTGATCTTTGAAGATATTGAGACATTCATTTGGGGAGAGGGTCCAATAGGCCCCCCCCCAGGCAGAGAAGGAGAAACAAAGAAAAGAGGGGAGGGGGGAGAAAGGGAGAGAAGGAGAGAGAAGGAGGGAGGGAGGGAGAGATGGAGAGCAGCAGAGAGAGGAAGGGAGAGAAAGAGGGAGAGAGAGAGAGAGAGAGAGAGAGAGAGAGAGAGAGAGAGGAAGGGAGAGAGTGGGAGGGAGGGAGGGAGCTGGAGGGGGACCCTGCGCTTCCTGGGAGCAGGGAGAACGCTAACCCTTCTAGACATTCACCTGCAGGCTCTGGGGGGAGGAGACGTGACAACGGTGGTGAGTCACAGAGAGAAGGTCTTCAATCTGTTTAAGATGACGAAGGTTCAAGGCCGCTCCGCTCAGGGCTGCTCTCTGCTTCCAGCTCTGGACTCTTTCCTCCTGGGCAGCGGGGAGCCCAGGCCCCAGGGTGAGGCCGGCCCAGCTGGTTCCGAACTCCCAGCCTGTGTCTCCAGGACAGTCCCAGAGCCCCACCCGGAGGTGCCTTCAGGTTTCACCTCCCAGCCAGTGAGGACACCTCCTTCTCTCTTCCGCGTCCTCACCCTTCACCTTCACTTCCAGG
>PISW01006013.1:92916-118745 GCA_004023785.1 Mungos mungo
GGTTGGGGGTGCGGGCAGGTTGGGGGGTGCAGGCAGGCTGGGGGGTGCCGACAGGCTGGGGGGTGCAGACAGGCTGGCGCCCCTGTGAACACTCGGCCTGCCTCCGAGGAGCACCAGCTTGGGAAGCAAATTGGGACAGTTCTGGAACTCAGATGGAAACAGACGCTTCCTGGGGGACCCCTGGCTTGGGAGACGTCCGCTAGAATGGCCGAGGGGCTGTGCGGGCTCTCGGGGTTCGGCCCTCTCTGGACTGAAGTCGGGGCTGCTCCCGGGGTGCTGACAGGCAGGCGGCGCCTGGGGAGCCCGGCTGGCCTGTGTTCCCAGGGAGGGAGAGGCCTGGCTGTCAGACGCTGGCCAGGGACACTGCTCCGCTCTCCTCTGTTAAAAGACCGTTTCTTTATTAATTTCTCCCAAGCGTGTGAAATGCAAACAAGACACAAGCTGTCACCATTGAAATCCTGTCCAATAACCAGTTCTGGGAAGGGGTCAGGACCGGGTGGGGGTGGCCCGGGGGCCTGCATTGCTGTGGAGACTGTCAGTGGGGGACAAAGAAGACATTCGAGAGACACACTGGGCTGAGGGCCCGTCCAGAAAACCCAGACGCAGCGACCGCGACCAGCCCCTGGAGGTCCTCAGGGCCTTGGGCCGCCATGTTGGGAAGCCTTGGGTGGGGGCTAACGGGGTGGAGGCGGAGACACAGAGGGACCTTGCAAAGGAGAGGGCTGCCCGCTGCTTCTACGCCTGACAGAGCGCCGGTGAAGAAGCCAGGGTCACGGGCGCTGTGGGCGCAGACAACAGCCAGCCAGACTCGAGGTGTCTCAAGCTGGCGTTTCCGACGGCCGGGCTCCCGCTAATCTAACCTTGGCAGGCAGAGAGACAGCTTGCAGATCGCAGGGAGGTGATAGACGCCACCTCTCTTGGGTTCAGTTAGGCCATTGCTGTGCTCCGGGTGACACAGGTCCCCTGCTCCCAACCGGGAAACAGGAGGGATACTTGTCCTGATCTCTGGGTCCTAAGTGAGTAGATCAGAGACTTCAAGTGCCCACCCGACTCAGACAGGGGCTCAGAGTGCCACCCTCCCCCAAAGCCTGGATGGTGGCATGGCACCAGGATCGGGTAACGGGGCACCTGACCGTTTTGCAGAGGGCCCAGTGTGAGTCGGGAGGGCAGAGAGGCTGTGGATCCGTATCAGCCACGGGGAGCTGCGAGGTGGCGAGAAGGAGAGCCGAGGTATCGGGGCCAAGGGCAGAGCAGGGCGGGGGCCGCCTGGGCACCGCGGACACCGCGAGCCCGGGCCCGTTCACAGCGTGCGGTTCCCTAGCACTGAGCCCGTGTGTACACCGTCTCAGTCCGTGTCATCCCAGGGAGGGGGGGCGCCTGTGAGGCCTGCCAGCTTCTACAGCGAGCTCTCTCCGCCTCCCACCTGCCTCCCACCCCCAGACCACTGCCCCCAGAGATTAGCAAAGGCTGGAAAATTAGAAGCAGGAGGAAGGTTTGGGGGAAGCTGAGCCTGAGGGCTGATGGGTAGGTCGGCAGGAACAACACCAGGGTTGTTAGAGAATGGGTGTCGAGTGGGTGGCTCTCCGTCTTCGGCTCTGGGCAGAGCACAGGAAGCGGGCTCGGAGCTGGTTAGAGGTGAGGAGGGGGACCGGCCAGCGGGCTTGGCTCTGGGCACGTCGGCCCCCGGAGCTCCCTGGAGGTCGTTCCTGGAGGTGGCTGGGTGCCGCCTGGCGCCGGGTCCGTCGTGTCCCATCCTGTGGCCGGCTTCTGTGACAGGTGCACCGTGCCTCTGGGAGTCCCTCCGAATTCCAGCCCAGCTCCCAGCCACCCCAGTGTCAGTGTCCCATCTGTGTGTTAACACAAAAGCTTAAAATTTTTTAACGTTTATTTGTTTTGTGATTTATTTTTATTTTTTTTAATTAAAAATGTTTTAATGTTTATTTTGGAAGGAGAAAGCAACAGGGCATGAGTGGGGGAGGGACAGAGAGAGGGAAACACTAAATCTGAAACTGGCTCCAGGCTCTGAGCTGTCAGCACAGAGTCCAACGCGGGGCTCGAACCCACGAACTGTGGATGGAGATCATGACCTGAGCTGACGTCGGTCGCTTAACCAACAGAGCCACCCAGGGGCCCCTATTTATTTGTTTTTGAGAGAGTGGGGTGGGTGGGCACAGGGAAGGGGCTGAGAGAGAGGGAGACACAGAATCTGAAGCAGGCTCCAGGCTCTGAGCTGTCAGCACAGAGCCCAACACGGGGCTCAAACCCACAAGTTATGAGTTCATGCCCTGAGCTGGTCAGACGCCCAACCCCATGAGCCACCCAGGTGCCCCTAACACACAACAGCTTCTCCCTCGTGGGGTTGCCGCGAGGATCAGAGGGAATAACGTATGTAAAGACGTGTTTCTAGTGCAGAACTACTGCGTGAACGTGCCGCCCCAGCACACACACGCCCGCGTCCACCAGCAAGGGCCCTGGGTTGGCATGAGCTGGTGCGTGTTTTGGGGAGCACCCTGCTGCTGTTCGGCGCTCACCTACCTCCCCCTGCACCTTCCCAAGGCACAACAGACACCACCGATCTGAGTGAGTAACTTGCTGGGGTCAGCCGTAGGTGAGACCCCCTCGGTCATCTTGCCTCCTCTCCGGAGGTGAAGACACCTGGGAGGTGAGGGCACCATGGTATCCAGCAGAACGAGGTCACAGTCTAGAATCACTCCCCCCAGGACTCTAACCCAAGACTCTTTGGAGCCCCCTTGGGCTCCCCAGGGAGGGAGGTTTCATTTACCCCCGGTGGCTCCAGGCCTGGGCTGCCCCTCGCTTTTCCCAAATCCCTCAGCCGGGCCCCTCCCTGTGAGCTGGGCAGGACTGGCCTTTGGAGGCTCTGGCTCCGGGCAGGGGTTAATTAGCAACCAGGCAGGGCAGAAGGGTGGGTACCAAAGGGGAAAATGTGGGGAAGTGGCAGAAGTTGAAGAAGCCTCCCGGGGCTCTGCTGGCTGCGGGAACTAGTTCCTGATTGCTCACTGAGATAGTGCCCCGAGACCTTGGCCTCTGGTCCCCTTCCACCCTGCGGGAGCAGGGGCCACTGACTCAGCTCCTTCTTCGGGGGTGACCGGGGCCAGGGGTCAAGTGCACTTCCCAGCTGGTCTGGACTGGATGCCTCGTACTCAAGGAGGTCAAGAGTCGAGCGACATGCTGAGGGTCACAGGGTGGCCGGTGTGCCCAGCCACACAGGTGGGTGCCCGGCTGTGGTCCCCACGGGGGCCCAGACCTCGGCCCCACTCCGGCCATGGAACCTCAACCAAGGTCTTAGTGCTCCGGACCCCAGTGTCCTCGCCCGTAAAGCAGGTGTCAGTGTGGCTCCCGGGCACGTGTGTTGGTCTCTGGGGCAGCCGTAAGGACACAGCACAGGCAGAGGCATAGCCAGCGGCGACCCACGTGCTGGGGCCTCTGGAGGCTGGAAGTCACTGTCGGGGTGTCAGCGAGCTCCGTTTCTTCCGAGGCTGGGACGGAGAGCACGTCTCCCTGCCGTGTGCCAGGCTCCCTTCCAAGGGCTTTCTGTGTCCCCTCAGCAGCTGTTCATGGCCCTGCTCCTGCCTCCCCTCGCTGGCCGGTGGCCCTTCCTTGGTGCTGACTGAGCTCCCGCCCGAAAGCCCAATGCTGGTCTGAGGCTGCAGCACGGGGCCCTCCCTGGCCTGCTGCGGCCGGACCCGGACTCCCAGGGGAGAGCATTCTTGCTGCGTCGGACCACCGTAGGGACCAGGCAGGGACCGACGGCAGCTTCTTTTTCTCCTTTCTCTTAGGAATTTAAAACCCCGCATGTGTAAGCCCAGTTCGAGTGCCTCTTGGAATTTGCGTCTGCCGCCAGCTGCTCATCTCACGGCCAAGCTGAGTTGTGACTGGTACCCGGGAAGACAGTGGACGGATGTCCAGGGCGGGTATGTGTTCAGTGTGGGGATCCCTCCCCGTGACGTCCTTCCCTCGGAGGCTGCGGCTTGTGGGGGAGGGGAACGGGAGTCAGGCGGCTGGTCCACCACGGAGATGGTCCGGGCCCAGGGTCTTACGTGCACTTTGTCTCTCTGTCGTCTGGGCCAGATGTATGGCGTCCTTCTCGGGACCCTTTCCCTTGGAGCTGCCAAAGCCAAAGCGGAGGACAATTCCCTTGGACAAGGAGGGTGGGCACACTGGGCCCCTCCCTGGCCTCTCCCTTCCCCCTCCCCTTTTTCTCTCTGTCCCTCTGTCCCTTCTTTCCTCTCTGTAGCTCTGTCAATAATCCATTCTTTCAGCCTCCTGTTTCTGTGTCCCTTAGTCTTGCCACCCTGCATCTGTCTGTCTGTCTGTCTTCCGTGCTCCGGAGCCGTATCTGTGTTCCTCTCCTCCACCTTGTCCCCAGTATAGGGACCAGTGCGGGACTCCACGTGGGCGCCGTCTACCATGAGGGAGGGGACGCCGCTGTGTCAGCTGTCTCTGTCCCACGGAGCCTTCTGGAGAAATCTCTGGCCCCTACAGGCCCGGCAGTCAGGATTCAGCCGAGCAACTGAGGGAAGCCGGCGGCCCGCTGGGCACCGACGCACGGCCTCCCCTCTCCGGCCTCGCTGCTCTGTCCACACTCTTCTGGTGGCGGAGCAGAAAAATCGCCTCCTTCCTTTTCATTGGGAGGCAACTTGGATTTTGTTCTCGTGCTGAACAGCTCAGTCTAAAAAATTATTAGGGTGTGTGTTTCAGCTGAGCTCGCCGTGTAAATGTTTTAACCCGAATTGTCAGAAGGATAATTACAGCTGTGTCAGCAGGGCTCTGAAGGGCGCTCCCTTCTGTCTCTGGGGGTGGCGCTGCCCGCACCTTCCAGGCCGCCCCCTCCCCTCTGCCTCCTCTGGTTTTCTTTCCCCTTTCCCACTTCCCCTGCCCCGATCTCAAGAAGACACAGCCCTGGCGTCCCCCACCCCCCCAGAAGGCAGCAACATTCATCAAAATCTTTCCACCGGCCACACTTTGTGCCAGGACTTGACCCACGCTCCTTCCATGGAGAGCTCAAAGCTCCCCAGGGAGAGAGAGAGGCTTTGCTTGTTCCCATTTTACAGATGGCCGAAGGGAGACTTGAGGAGCGCTCCGTGACTTGTTGCAGGTCACACCGTCAGGGTGGGGCCCACGCACAATTGTTGGAGGCCGGAGCAGCTGGAGAAGGGCTGGGGGGGGGGACGTGTGCACGTGTGTGTACAGGCCCACGTGTGTGCAGCGTGTGCACGCGTGCATGGGAATGCGTGAGTGCACACCTCTAATGTGCATGCATGTGTGTGCCCGTGCCGCGGCGCCAGGGGGCTGGCCTGGGTCACGGTCAGTCACACCGTGGCTGGAGATGTTGCAGGAGCCGGTATCAGGACCAGGGATGGAGCGTGAGGACACGGTGCTGAGTCTGACCATTGTCCTGCAGGACGTGGGGAGACACGGTGGCAACTTTGGGCGGGAAAGTGTGCGGTCAGGCGTGTGTTTCGGAAGGCTCACTCTGCGAGCAGTTTGGAGGGTGGACTTGGGGATAGTAGAGAGGGGGGCAAAATGCCAGGAGAAAGCCAGTGATGGTTGGGGGGCCAGGTGGCCTTAGAGCAGGACATGGGTACTCAAGACGAAGGAGGCAGAATTTCCAGGACCAGGGAATGGGCTGGGGGAGGGCACATGGTGCTCAGGTTTCTGGCTGGCCTGTGTGTGTGTGTGTGTGTGTGTGCGCGCACGCGCGCGTGTGTGGGTGCACGCGCTCGCGCTCTGGGACCCTTCTCCAGGATAGAAGGGATAGTAGAGAGGAGATGTGGGCTTGGGGACAAAGGGGCTCTGAATGTAAGACTTTGAGGACCAAAGCCCCTAATTCTCTCCATTCTACTGTCTCAAAGCTAGAGGAATGGGAGTGAGCACCCCATTCCTGGAGGTATTCAAGCCTAGTCAGGTGGCCTCTTTGTGGGGGTTGTTCAGAGGGCCTCTCTGGCCTGGGAGGGCAGGTGGAGGGTGTCTTAGCACAAAGTGCTCAAGACTGGGGCTATAACAGCAGAAATTCTCACCGTTCTAGAGGCTGGGAGTCCAGATCGAGGTCCGGCAGGGCCAGGTTCTGGTGAGAGGGTGACAGAGCACTCTGGTCTCTTCTCTTGTCACAAGGCCACCAAAATTGCCTCCTCCAAGCCCCACCTTCAAATACAGTCACACTGGAGGTTAGGGCTTCTGCAAGTGAACTCTGGGGGACACAGCTCAGCCTGCGGCAGGGGCTTAGCCAGCCTGGCTCCCCTGGGTCAACACACTGCAGCCCCAGTGGCTCTGAGGAGTCAGGACTAAGACACCTGACCTTGGTCGTGGTCCTCGGGGCCCAGGGTTAGAGGGAGGGAGCCCAGCCTCTCCCTGTGCCCCTTGGCATCCCATCGTCCTGTGGAGTCACCTCGGAGCCAACAAGCTGTTCTCTGTGTCCTGGGTCTTCCACTGGCGCGTCTAACTCGTCCTGCCCTCCAGCTGACAACTCTCAGCCCTTCTGACTACATGGCCGTTCCTTGCGCCTCCCCCTCCCCAGTGCTTCCCTCTGGCAAAGCTAAATATTAATTATGTCCCTTTATTTCATGATTATTCATGGGCACCAATGCACCCCATCACCGAGGGAAAAGTCAGCCCTGGGAGATGCGAAGAAGTGGCAGGTCGCGGTGGTGAGCTGCCCAGCAGTCCTGGAACACCAGAGATAGTTGGTTGGTTGGGAGGCCCGGGCCTGTTTGTTACCAGGTGGTCTCAGAGCCGTGCCTGATGCACAGACCACCGTTTTGGGTGGAATTTCACCCCAGGGAAGAGGCAGTTTGCCCAGCGAGGGAGCGCAGGGGAGAGGTGTGTCCTTAGAACCAGGGCTGGAGACAGATGTCACCTGGAAGACACCGGCATGGCTAGGGAGCTAACGGGAACGTGCACCCACGGGGCACCTGGGACGCTTCGGGAATGCGCACCCACGGGGCACCCAGGATGCTCTGGGCGACACGCGGGTCCTGGAGAAGATACGGCCCACTTAGTGTGCGGTGCCGAGTCTTAACCAGACGCACGGCAGGAAGCTGGCCCGGGGGTGTGAATTCGGGTGTACTGGTGGGGGGGGGGCATTCTGCACACCAGGTGACTAAGGCGAATGGTGAGCTGCAATGAAAGATCCATTTCTTTGTATGACATGCTTCCCGGCCCAAGGGGTTCACACACATCTGCTCGTCGACTGAGGCATAGCTGGACGGGGTCCTGCTTGGGCCCTCAGCCCCAGGGGTACAGTCCCTCCGGAGGCCACACAGCTCAGAGCCTCCATCATGGCGGGTGGGGAAGGCATTGGAACGTTCTGATCATTTCCAAGTTGCGGAGGCCACGAGGTTATCTTCATTAGAAAGACACATACGTGATGTCTGGTGAGGCACTGTCCCATGCATAGGGACTTGTTTAGATTCAGATGGAAAAGCTTTCAGCTTCTCTGTGGTGAACCTTAAAATTCTCCATCGGCGTCCCTCCTCTCTCTGTCTGTCTCTGTCCCTCGCCTGGCAAGTGTCAGGGCAGACCAGCCGTTCACCTTCCGAGTGTGCTCGCGCTGCGTGCTGGCCTGCTTGGCCCGTCTTCCACGCGGAGGGAGGGGCGGAGAGGGAGGAGCCCAGGGGGGAGGCAGGAAGGGCTGGGAGAGGGCCAGACTGCCCCTTCCGCTCATGGGGACCCTCCTCTTCCAGGAGACAGGGTCACCGAGGGTGGAGGACGCGCAGGAGGACCGGGACACCTGGCCTCCACCTTGGTCACCCTTTCCTCACCAGGACCCCCTTGAAGGCCCTGAGTCTCTCTTGGTGTCTTCATCTGTGAAATGGAGCCAGTTTTTAAGTGGAGCTCAAATCAGGAGGGGAAACAGCACAGTGGTTCTTGGACAGAGTTTCTAGAAATCTCACTTTTCAAGATGGACGGGAGGGTTTTGCCGCTAAAACCTAATAATAGTGCTTCCCCCTGGGGAGCGACACCACGCCCGGCGGACGTCCGGGCCCCGTCTCATACGGGAGACTCGGCCCCGCTCAGGGGTCTCCGAGGACTCTGCTCGCCCCTGCGCACCCCAGCTCACCCCTGCGCAGCCCTGCTCACCCCTGCGCACCCCTGCTCATCTCTGCTCACCCCTGCACAACCCTGCTCACCCCTGCACATCCATGCGCATCCATGCGCATCCCCGTGTACCCCTGCTCATCTCTGTTCACCCCTGCGCAGCTCATCACTGCTCATCCCTGCACACCCCTGCTCACCTCTGTGCACCTTCAGCCAGGAGGTGCCACGTTAGGTCTTTCCCCCTGGGCCCTTGGTCCAGCGGGTCACAGCGTCTGTTGGCCTCACTCCTCCGGTGTGCCCTGCTTCACCAGTGACAGGGCCCTCCCTGTGTCCCCAAGCTGCCATGTTCCCCTGGCCTCACCTACACTGATGAGAGGGTGAGGCCAAAGGCTAGCTCTGCCTCTGCTCACCTTCCTGGGGGCCTTCACCCCTGCCTCCTCCTTGCTCATGTGACGGGGGCTGGTGTCCTTCCTCCAGACCAAGTGTCTCCTCCTCTCCTCCCTCCCCCTCCTGTCCAGGCCTTTGACTAGAACATGGGGCCCTGACACCTCACCCTGAAGCATTGGCATTTGGGGTGTTTTACCGTTTAGGGCTTCCCCAAATTACGGGGAAACCCTCACCTCGCATCTGCCTGAATGGAAGGCCAATCAAAGAGAAGGTCAGGGCCCTCTCTGAACATCACGGATGCAGTCACCTGAACGGACAGGCTGACTGAAAACTCGAGTCACCTCCTCGATGTTAGGCCTTCACACAGACCAGGATGTCCTGTTTGAAGTTTCTCTTTCATAAGTGTTTTAAATTGTGGCAAAACGGTCCACATGTCAACATTTCCCATCTTCACCAGGTTTGTATGTATAGATCAGTGGAATTAAATTTCTCTTCCATAATATTTTTTAAAAAATTAATGTTTATTTATCCTAGAGAGACAGAGAGCGAGCAGGGGAAGGGCAGAGAGAGAGGGGGACACAGAATCTGAAGCAGGCTCCAGGCTCCGAGCTGTCAGCACAGAGCCCCACACGGGGCTTGAACCCACGAACCGAGAGATCATGACTTGTGCCAAAGTTGGATGCTCAGCTGACTGAGCTGCCCAGGCGCCCCTCTCTTCCATAAGTTTTAATACCTGTTACTAGTTACAACCTGATAGGACTACTAGGAGGGGGAACAAAATAACATTTGAAGTTGAATGCACCTGTGCCCCTGGGTGCCATCCTCTTGGGGACATGTCTGGAGCCCTTTCCAGCCAAAGCTTTGGATTCTGCCCAGACCTGATGCCCAGAATCCTCTGCTTGTAGCTCTGTGACTTTGGACCAGTGTCTTTGGTTTTCTTGTCCGTGAAATCTAAGCAGTGAGCCTTCCCCCGGGGAGAGAGGAGGAGTAAGGTCCGAACGCCCAGAGAGCGGCCGGTGCGCGCCGGCCCGGGAGAGGCGCCTCTTTCGGAGGCCGCCCTCGGGTGGTCACGAGCAGCTTCTCCGCCGAGCAGGAAGTGCTGAACAGGCTGGATCCTGTTCGAGCGGGTTAAAAAAATGAAAGTAACGCCAGCAGGAAGAGACTGGGTGAAAACCAGCCCGGCCTGAAGCCGATCGCTGGCCTCCTGCTTCGTGAAGTCGATACTGACTATCCATTTCCTCCCCGAGCCTTCACCTAACAGGAAAGTCCCTGCAGGTGTGAGCTGGGACTTACAAAGAAGGTTGGGAGATAGCAGCCCTGGAAAAATAATTCCACCTCTAAACACCTGTGTTAACAAGTGCTGTATTTGTACAGCTCTTTTCTTTTTCAAATGCTGTTGACACACACCTATTCTCTTACCCGCTCAGGTGTGGGCTGCATGGCATCTGGGGACCCGCTGGCCGGGGGCCAGCCTGCCCCGGCAACGCGCGGCTCTGAGGCCGGGCCCTTCCCGTGGCCTGTGTGGCACCCCAGCTCCCGGGGCGACCGCCTGGAGCTCAGCCAAACCCCGATGAGTGTGCGTCCCGAGGCGGAGTTGGGGCCCATTAGGGGACAGTGACCCCAGCTGGATAAAGAGGACACCTGGTCTGTTCCTCCTGGCCAGGTCGCTTTGCATTTTCACACCGAGGGGAAATTTGAACCCAGCAAGCACCTGAATACGGCCCTGACCAGGACGCGGGAGTGGGGGACACCGAAGTCCATCAGCGAATGAAGGCAGGAGAGAAAGTTAGTTCCATGCAGGCAGGACTTCCCGAACCCTCGAATTTGGCTAACATCCCGTTGGATCCCAGGGAAGCCCTTGGATGAACTCCTGTCTCAGCCTGAAGACCTGACGACCTTGGATGCCTGGTGCTCAGGCCCAGGCTTGACACATGACGAATGTCTGCATCCATGTGACGTGGGGGCCCCGAGTACCCCGGGGGCATAGCCAGATATCTTGCGAATTTATTCACGCTAAACCTTGTATCTAGGAAAGCTGTGCATTTACAGAAAGGCTCCCGCCCTCCACGCCCCTGTTAACAGGTGGCAGAACCTCAGTGGGTCTGTGTCCTCCAGGCGCCAGGGTCCCCCCGTCACTGGGAGCACAGGTGGCTGGGTGGTCGGGATTCCTCTAGTTTCCCCCGGGTCCTTTTTCTGCCCCAGGATTTCCCCCCAGGATCCCTTATTACATTCAGTTTCATATCTCTGTGACCTCTTCTGGTGACGGTTTCTCAGACTCCCCCTGTTTTGGGTGACCTTGAGGGTTTTGAGGTCAGCGATTTTGCAGAATGCCCCTCAACTCGGGCTGGTCTGATGTTTTTCTCATGGTTCCACTGGGGTGAAGGGTTTGAAGAGAAGACCGCAGAGGTCGTTACATGAGAGCCCGCGAGGGGAACGTCCGGCAGGTGCCTGCGACCCTCGCCGTGGCCTTGACCGGCTGGCGGACGCAGGGGCGGCCAGGGGTCTGCGCCGCGAAGTCACCCGTGTCCTTCCACGTCGTCCTCCACAGAGGCAAGCTGTGGAGCGCCGTCCACACCCACGGCGGGGGCTGGCTCCTCTCCAGGGGCAGGACTCACATAGACGGTTTAGGATTCTCCTGCAGGGGTGCATCATTTCTTCTCCACAGTGTCTATCAACCGTCATTTGTTTAGGTGGGTGCCATAGACTTATTTCGAACTTGGCGCCACGTTCCCCATCCCGTCGCTCGCCTGGGCCGGTCCAGCTCCGGCCGCCTGGGGCTCCTCCAGGCTGGCGCCCGTGGTCAGGACACGCTCGCGTCCATTTGGTTTTCAGGCGCTCCCTTCAGAATAAAGGAACTGTGGCCCTCCACACCTGCAGGCTCCTGTTTTAGGCGCTTTATTTGCATTTTCACTGTGTAATAATAACGACTCATTTCTTCCCTTAACACACTCTCTCTCTTCCTCTCCGACCTTCAGATTTCACTCTTGTCCTAAGAGTGGCGTCACGGAGTAGTGAAAGGAGCACGGGCGGCGGGGCAGCGGTCAGGTTCATCCCCAGGCGCCACTCCTCCCCGGCTGTGTGGCCTCGAACCCCAGCCTGCAGCCTCTGACCTGTGCGATGGAGACACCACCGTGCAGCTCGGAGGAGGCTGTGAGTGCCTGCGGCCCGGTGCAGACAGTGCCCGGCATGCGGGAGGCTCTCCCAGGAGCAGATCTGCCTTTCCTGTCCCTGGCTCTGGCACTAAGTGTGATCTTTTCAATGCTTTGAAGTTCAATTTTCTTATCTGTAAAATTGGGACTGGACCAGAATCTTGAAGATTCCGTTCCTGTGCATGTGGGCTCAGGTGCAGTTGACAGTGGGGGTAGGGGGGGAAAGGGTCATGGGAGAGGACAGGACAAGTGCCCGTAGCCACCAGGACCTCGGCAGCCCGGCCCGTGACCAGCCCTAGCCTCGGATCAGAATGAGCTTTGCCATACACCAAGCAGAGAAGATGGCATTTTGCACTAAATTTTACACTGAAAATGTAACCTGCACGTCTGGGCGGAGCCCCCCATGCGACGCCGCAGCCGGCAGGCCTTGGCGGGCCGGGCACCGGCGGGAGCCTTAGGCCAGTCCGGCCTGCTGGAATGTGAGGCGTGTTTGCTCTCGCTGGTGTGCAAATGCGCACGCATGTGTCATACGTTCTTAGACATCGGGTCTCCTCGGCTTGCTGTGTCCTTCTCTACCCGCAGTGGTGTTTGTCAGCTTCTGGCGGAAGGTGGGATTTGCGTTGGGGTATGAGGTTGGGCTTCTGGTGTGAGTTTCCGAGGTTACAGGTGCTGAAACCAGGCTCGGCGCCTGGCTGTAGGTGGGGTGTGGCTGCCCAGCGAGCTTCCTGTGGGAACCGGGGCTCCGTTAGTGATGGGGGCCAGTTCACCAGAGCAGAAAAGGGGCAGATTGGGAGGGCGGGCCCTGGAAATGGCGCCAGGGCAGGGTTGGGGGAGCAGAGCAGGAGGTCCTGGCTTGGGTGACTCAGAGCAGGCTGAGCGGATGGGGTGGGCTGCAGAGAGGGTCACCCCAATGAGGTCTCCGGTTAGTAGGAGCCCACGTGGTGGGTGCTCCAGGGCGCAGGGGTGGCGGGGGCAGATGAGTGAAGGAGAAAGGGAATCTAAGTGGGAGCCTCGGTGCTGGTGGGCCCCGGGGAGAGAAAGGAGGCCACGGAATGTCCGGTCAAGGGGGTGAGGGCGAGCCAGGACAGGCTCCGAGGGCACAGGTCTGCTGGCCTCCCTTTTGTACCAATGGTTGCACAGATTACTGTCCAGACGTCTTCCCACATGTGTGTAAGGATGGGTCACCGGGGACATTTGAGGGGACAGTGTTTGTAACAGGATTAAATTGAGACAATGAGAATGTCCATTAGCAGGGGGTCGGGGTTCATCTGAAACATGTGTCTATACAGTGAGATACACACTCTGCACATATTGAAAAGAATAAAATAGGCCTGTAGGAATCGGTACCGAAAACACTGAAAAGACATTTCTGAGAGGAAAAACCAAATGTGGAGCAGAGAGTATCTTATTCCACTAAGTGAATCTACAAATAGTGCTTGTACAGCGAATCCGTTAGGATGCGTTTTCCCACAAGGGACAAAATACCTGACTGACACTGGGTAAAAAGATAAGGGTTGGGACGCCTGGGGGGCTCAGTCGGTTGGACCACTTCGCCTCAGGTCATGATCTCGGAGTCTGTGAGTTCCGGCCCCACGTGGGGCTCTGTGCTGACAGCTCAGAGCCTGGAGCTGCTTCAGAGTCTGAGTCCCCCGCCTCTCTGTTCCTCCCCCTGCTCACGCTCTGTCTCTGTCTCAAAAATAAATCAACATTAAAAAAATAAGGGGTTATGTTTCTCATGTAATCCCACATCTGGAGGGAAGTAATTGCTTCTTAGTAACGTTTTCAGGGGTCCATCCTGAAGGGTGTTCCTGGGCCACCCCCCTGACACATGCAGGCTTTTAAATCCTTGCACTTACGTCCTCATGGTCCTAAAGAGGCTGCTGTAGCTGCAAATATACAACCAAGTTCCCAGAACGAGAAAGGGGACTGGTCAGTGTCAGATGCTTTTTTTTTTTTTTTTTTTTTTTAATAATCTGGTAACTGAGAGCTTTCTAGATGCTGCCCGGCCCCTATTTCACCTGCTGCCACGGGCCAATTCTGTCCCATATCTTGTAGTTCAGGACAGGGCCCCAGGCTCACACCCAGTTGCAGGGAAAGATGGGAAAGCAAGAATCTGGCTCTGTAGCCACTCTAACAGGGAGAGAGAGTCTGAGACGGCAGTTAAACTGGCCAGCCAATAGCGTTGAGGCAGTTAAACTGGCCAGCCAATAGCGTTGAGGCAGTTAAACTGGCCAGCCAATAGCGTTGACAGC
Source organism: Mungos mungo (assembly GCA_004023785.1). NCBI lineage: Eukaryota > Metazoa > Chordata > Mammalia > Carnivora > Herpestidae > Mungos > Mungos mungo. The sequence goes on from PISW01006013.1 coordinate 106,760, forward strand.
AGTTAAACTGGCCAGCCAATAGCGTTAGCCTTGTGCACATAAAGGGCCTGTTGGAAGGGTCCCCGGGTGGGGCAGGGGGAGCTCTGGATGGTAACGCCGCTGGGGAACAAGCTGCAGGCTCAGAGAGGGGAGAGAAGCTGCTTTTTCATTACATATTTCCTTACCATTCTGACTTGCCAGTTACTGTGTGTATATATGGATTTTTTAATTATAAAAAGGTAGTTAATTAAAATCAAACTAAAGTGTAATGAAATGCAGGGGATGGACAGGGCAACCTGAGACAGTTGATTCAGGAGACAGCTGGGGAGAACCCTGAGGCTCCTGCCGGCGGGAGGCATGGCTGAGGCCTGGGTGAGCAGGCTGCTCATGGGGTGGGGTTGGTGGTTCTTGTGGCGGTCGTGTTGGTGGCCGCAGACCCCTGTGCGGGGCATCCGGGGTTGGGGGATGGGCGTGGGCCTCACCCAGGTCAGCACCAGCAGTGAGGGGAGAAGGGAAGCAGGGGCAGGGGGCTGGGAGAGCCCGGGCCCCTCATCTTCTGAGCCTTGACTGGGTGGCCTTTCATGGCTTTCCTGCTGCCTTCTCTTCTGGAGGGCAGTGTTGAAACCAACTTTTGAGGAAAATCCCTCTCTGCCTTGCTGTCGAGACCGACGCGTGTTTCTAATTCTGCTCACCAGCTGGACACATGTCTCTGACGACACAACGCCGAGCAGAAATGGGAAGAGGATCTGAATCAGTCCTTGAACCAGATGACTGGGATGAAACTGGGAGAGAGAGAAGGACCCTGTGGTTTTGCTTTTCCTGAGACTGATCTCACTTCCGGCGGGCAGGGGGCCATTTGAGCCCCTGCACGTGTTGGGGAGGCCGGAGGGGAAGTGGAGGCCGGCGGCCTCAGTAAGTGCTACCTTCATCTTTTCCCAGCTGATGAGTGATCCGTCACGGTCCTACATGTCGTGTAGGCTCATGACAGGACTTCTGTGTGGACCAGAGAACGGAACGCTCTGACCTTGACCTGGTTTTAAAATCGAGGTGCAGGATTTTGCAGGAGAATGGGCCCCTGCTCTCCATCAATCTACCTATAGGAGGGTCTTCCCCATCAAAGTCTAAGGTGGGGTATACTAGTTTGAGCCCTTTGAGCCCTAAATTCCCCTTTAAAGGACCCGTCTGTCCCAGTGGGCATTTGATTTGCTCGAGTGTCAAGAGAGCGCTCAACATCACGTGAATCTTGATGCTCATGAACTAAAAAGCCAGTGACAGAAATGCTCTGGCACCTTCATGCCAATATATCAGCACTGACCAGAGAGTCCAGGAAGGATTTTACAGAGATTCAAACATTTTTCCGGTAGCCATTCCTTAAACTACAAAGCAGATGAACTGCCTAGATCTGGGGTCATGAGAGCTTTGTATGAACTTACTGTGGGGAACAGAAACCGCTCCAGAAGTATTAAGTGGAAAGGGTTTTAATACAGGGGATTTGGTCTTGAGAAAGGGCCGAAGGAGCAGGTTCTAGGCTGGGCTACTGGCAGGACTCCTAGAAGAATCCAGAGCTGGGCATCAGGAGGGGGCCATCTGATTCTCATGGAGAATCACCCCACCCCCCACCAAAGGCTGCAAAGAGGGGTCAGGAAGCCGGATCGGGACTCGCAGGAGCTGGAGGATGGACACTGTGAAGTTGCGGCTGGAAGCCTCCGGATCTCTACCTCTTCACGGACAGCAGCAGCAGCCAAGTTCTTGTCAGAACAGCACGTGCGCCTCACTCTGCCTTCTGATCATGTCCTTTGCTGCCAGCCAGTTTGCATCCCGAGCCTAGCTGTAAGGAGGCCTGCGAAACGTCTTCCAACTCTTGCTGGGGACTGAAGGAAAGGCCAAATGGGCCATTCCTGAAAGCGCAGCTCACTGGTGCCAACAGGTGTTGGGTGGCTAAGGTGGATGCGTGCAACACGGATTCTCTAGGAAAAGTGTGGCTCAGACACACCTCGGGCTTTGCGTGGGTAAGTTATATAAAGCAACCGTTTCTCCCAATTTCCACAGGTGATACCGGATGCTTCCGGTCTCTGCTCTCACCGTATTTTCACACGGGGCCTTGAACAAACACCAGCTGCCCCGGTTGTCAGATGAAGGTGTGCGGCCCACCCGAGGCTGGCCTGGAGCTCTGAGGCGACTCCGCACGGTATCTCTTAGCGCACACCTTGGGTCCTGAGCTCAGCAAGTCTTAGAAAAACACTTCTGTGAAGAGCGACTCTTTGTTCCTGGGTTTTCCAGACTTCAAGGGCACTTCACTGGGGGGGTTTCTGAGAGCTCATGGAGATCAAAGCAAATTAGGAGGAAGAGAACTTGTGGAAAGCTTGGTAAAGCCCGAGCAAAAGTGGACTGTTGCCCAAGCAACCGGGTCTGCTGTGAAACGCTGGCCGCGCGGCCTCCGGGACTCTGCCTCGTCGGGGCGGCCAGGCCGGCCTCCTGTGCAGATGAGGACTCATGGCGTGGCCAGCTCCGTGACGCTGGGGTGATGCCATGGGGAGCGGAGGGCTGCTTTGGTCCCGTGATGCATTCACTCAGCCAGCGAGGGTAAAGGGCATTTTTTCCCGTGGAAGTCTGCCAACTCCCAGCCAGCGCCTCGGAATCCAAAGGGCGAAAGGGAGGGGATAGAAGTTTAGGAAGGGGTCCCTCCTGCCTGCGTAACCCTGGGCCCCAGTGACACACCAGAGATGCTTAACTGACCAAAAGCCCATGTTTGACCACTTTTGTGATGTCAGCACGTCACCGTGCGGAATTCTAGGCTTCCCACATTTGGGAAGCAGAGGTCAAGCTCGGCTTAGTGATCCGGTGAGGGCTGGCCCTCGCATGTCCCCCTCATTCACACCTGTCCGTGACCCCCCAGCTTCCACGGAGGGGTGAAGAGGGACCAGCCTGAGCACCAAGGAGACGGAGGGGAACACAGGCTGCCAGGCCCCAGGGGTCTGGCCGTGGGGAGGCAGACGTCGCCCTGAGGTGGAAGACGGTCTAAAATCACATGTGGAGACAGTTCTCCAGAAGGAATGGTTTTGGGGCACCACCCTACCCACTTCCCATCCAGCGCCAGTGACCTCAGATCAGCGACTTGTCCAAGGTCACGCAGCAAGTGACTGCCCTTCCCCAGGCCCCCAGACCCACCGGAACCGCACTCTCTCTCCCCTGTGGTTCGTTCCTCCTTCATCCCCCCCTTCCAGACCCAGGAAGGAGCTGGAGTCCTGGGGCGGGCAGAGGACATCCGAGGGCTGTCCCTGGAGAGTCGGTCAAGCCCTGCAGGGACCCGGTCCAGCAGCGGGGCGGAGCCGGGCTGGCACAGACGCCCCCGTGGCTCGTCCTGAAGGTTTCTAACAGGAAGGGCCCCTCCTCCATCTCTGTTTCTAAGCCTCAGGCTGCCCAGTGTCCTTGGGAAGCTTGCCTCCAGGACCCCACCTCCCAGCGCAGGTGCATCGGCTGTCTCTGGGAGGATGCCGAGGGTCAGAGGAGCTCAGGCGGCCGCAGTGCATCTGGGGCTTCTGAGCTGTGTGGCGTCAAGCCTGTTACTACACCTCTCTGAGCCGTGTTTTCCTACCCACAGCAGTGAAGCAAACTTGCCATTTTTACAGACATTGACTGTGAGAAGGAAGGGGGCACCTTTGTAAATGTCCCAGGCCCAGGTGGGAAGGCCTTTCTCAAACCTGAGTGCCGAGCTGTGTGGTTTAGGGCACTCCTCATGCGACCCTGTGACCCGACCTCCAGATGATCTGACTGAGGCTGAGGGCCATGCTTCTTGCCCAGAGGCCACCGAGCGGGGGCCACAGCCCAGTGGGCGTTGGCTTCACCGTAAGCTCTCGGGCCACCCTGGAGGCCCTGCCCCCTCCTTCCTGTCTTCCCTCTCTTTTTGCCGTGTTTGAGGACCTCGGCTCAGGAAGCGCCAGCCACAGTCCTGAATGGGCCCTTTCTCCCAGGAGGACACCTGGATGGAGGCAGGGGCGACCGGAGGTGGCAGAGTGACAGCAGGTGTACAATGGTTTCTGTTTGCTTCTTGGTTCTTGGGTTTTCCTCTGATAACATTCATAGAGGACTGGCTTGCCGGACGTTTGCTTCCCGTCCTGAGGGCTGGCAGTGCCCTGGTTGGGGAGGTGGAGGAGGAGGGGGAGGAGGGGGAGGAGGGGCAGGAGGCTGGAGAGGAGGAGGTGGGGGAGAAGGAGGGGGAGGAGGAGGGGGAGGAGGAGGGGGGAGGCGCAGGAGGCGGGGCAGGAGGAGGAGGAGCATCGAGGAGCCTGAACACACTGTTCCTGAAAGTGTTTAGAAAGTGGTGTTTTCTCCACCGGAGCTTCCTCTCGGGCTGCGGAGTTCCTGAGACATTTGCAATGTAAAGGGCGGCCCTCCTCCATGACGCAGGGGGACGAGATACCATCGGAACAAGGGTATATTTAGAAGACAGGAAATCAGCCCTCCAGCCTGCCCTTGACGTTACCGCAGGCCTTTTTCGCCTCGTGAGCGCGGCGGGCGGGTTGATGGAGGCCACAGAGCCGAGGGAGAGGACCCGGCCAGGGCCTTCCTGCTAATGCATCCCTTCCCTTTTCTCCTCCCGCTCTCGCTCTGTGTCTACGCTTGCCAGGTTGTCCCAAAGTGACGGGGAGGCATTGCTAGGAACTGAGTCATTGTGCTGGATTTTTTCAGCCGAGTCCCCGATTAGTAAACCTGTTTCAAGAATGGGAAGATGCAGAGGGGCTATTTTTGTGTTCTTAGCATCAATGTTCCTAATTCCTAGAACAGACGCCGATTGCTTGTCTGCCTTCGAGTGTAGACAGACACTTAGCAGCTGCGTGACCTTTGGCTAATTAGACTCGCTGAGCACCGGTTTGCTCATCTGTAAAATAGGGCTAATAGCACTTACCTCAGAGGCAAAGGACGCGATGATCGTGCGTGTCCCCCCCCCCCCCAAGCACCCTCGTTTCTGCCAGGGTAAGACAGCCTGCTCCGGCACCAGCGCGGGGCCCCCTGAGCCCCCCATGTGCTCCGTGCGGGTGTGTTTAGCAGTTTCCAGTCCGTCTTTGGTCAGCGACTGGAGGACCCAAACCAAAACCTATACTTAGATTATCAACCAGGGGAAATTTGGCAAGTTTGCTGAGTAGATGAGCATTTGCCAAGCCCCTCTGTCTGGCCCCGTGAGGGCCACTGGGGATGGAGAAGCGCCGTGGCCGTGGCCAGGGACTCTGTCCGGGGTGGCGCCGGACACGGGAACAGTTACGAGGCAGTGTGGAGGGAGAGGTGGGGCAGGGGCAGCACACTCAGCCTCGGGACTTGGGGACTGGCTTCTCCACAGGACGTCTGAGGGCACCCCGGGGGGCGGGGTGGCAGCATGAGGAGGGCCGGGGCGGCTGGTCAGGGATTTTTACAGGCATGCTCAGGGCAGACACGTTCTCTCTCTTTTTAATGTTTATTTTTGAAAGAGAGAGACAGAGAGAGGAAGACCAATTCTGAAGCAGGCTCCAGGCTCTGAGCTGTTAGTGCAGAGCCCATCGCGGGGCTCGAACCCATCGCGGGGCTCGAACCCATGAACTGTGAGACCATGACCTGAGCCGAAGTCGGACGCTTAACCGACTGAGCCACCTGTAAGGACGCAGGTCTGAATCAAACTGACCCCGTGACAGGCTTCCAGGTTCCCTCTGACCTTGGAGGCCTAGGTGTCAGTTTCTTAGAATCATTAGACAACAGAAGGGCACACGTTGCCCAAGGCAGGAGGGAGGGATCACCCTTGTAACACCCAATCAGGAAAGGCCAGCTAACACCCTTAACATTTCTAAGGGCAGGCCTAGAAGGCTAGTCACACCCTACGTGAGGGTCCTCGGTCCACTCTGTAATTGGTCAATACTCTAAATGTTGTGATTGGCTCCCGCCAAAAGTAACAACGTATAAGGTTAAAGTTACTGCCAATAATAATAGGCAATAGTGATCGGGTCACTGTACCTGTGTCACAATTTCCTGTAACTCCCTCTTCCCAAGCCCACAAAGGCCCTGCCCCGCCATGTTCGGGGCTCTCAGCGTGGATCCACGTGGGGCACTGTGCCTTCCAAGAGAAACACATCTGTGGGTCTGTAAGTACCAGGCACTGTCAGGTTAGGGTCCACGGAGTGCTGGGCACTGTGCTCAGGTCACAGGTGGGGCTCAGACACATGCTGAGCACCTCACTGTGGAGGGAGGGCAGGGGTGGGGTTTGCCCCGAGGTAGCCTGGCCGCTGGGTGAAGGGCCGGCGGGGGGCTTGCCTGGGAGAGAGTGGGGTTAACCTCGCCATGGGAATGCCCCGTGTGCTTCACTGAAATCCCATTAAAGAACCCCAGCAGATTCATTGCTTCTCCACAACGCAATTCAATGTGTCACATTCCGCACATTTATATTGTGTGCGAAATAGAACACAATTAGCTACAGTATACATTACATCATTGCTGTCTTAGTTAATTCCCAGCCCTACCGCTTTCTTACCAGAGGGTCAGAGTGGAACTCAAGTTGGTCAGTGTAGCTAAAGGGCAGCATTTTCCATATGTTCAGAGAGGGAGTGGGGATCCTAGGTGAGTCTCGACTCTGGGGAAGTGCCATTTGGATTCTTCTCCAATGACCTGGAAAGTCCGGGTGTAATCGTTTGAATGTATTCGAAGCATCGCATCTTGGGCTTGGGGGGCTGGTGTGCTGGCGAGGGGCGCCCTGCGGCATTGACCTGCATCTCTCAGAGCAGCTCAGCGTCCCGTGTGTGAAGTGAGGAAAATCAGGTGCCCCTGTGAGGGAAAATCAGAAGGCCCAGCCCAGAAAGCCACGTGCTGGGACGGTGACGGGTGCTCAGCCAGGAGAGCCCCGGTGGCTGTGGACAGCAGGAGCCTGGAGGCTTCGAGGAAGTTCTAATGTGCCCGGACGCCCAGTGCGTTTACGGCGTCTGAGGTCCCCGGCCCCTGGCCAGAGGCTGGGATCGTGCAGGAGGCCCCTTGCTGGCTCAGGCCTCGGGCGTGGCTTCCTTCTCTGCTCTCTAGCCACCCAGAGCACCTCGGGGGGACCAGTCAGGACCCCAAGGCCCATACTTCTGTTTTACTGGTTGTCTAGAACCCACCGGACCCTCCGCATTTGGTGGTGGGTGGAGAGAGTGCCCGGAAAATTCTAGCCGTGTGGCCTCAGACAAGTCGTTTATACTCTTAGAGCCCCAACGTCCTCTTCTCTTCAACGGGGATAATGATGTTTATGACTATCCGTGCAGACAGGGGGAAACGACAGGAGGTATTTACGGGACGTGCCCGGCACAGCGCCTGGCATACCAAAGGTCTCGGGTAAACAGAAACGGTTAGTAACAACACACAGCAGTCTGGGACGGCACGTTCGGCCTCTTTAAGAGAGCTATCTTGGAGCGAGTTTCGCAACCTCGTGTACTGTTGAAGAGACAACTAAATTCCTGTTTACATATAAGCCTAAACGCTCTCATTCTAACTGTGCCGCCACCTTAAAAGACATATATTTATGCTTTCGGTTTTAACTGTTCGTATGTTTAAAAGCGGCCCGCACTTCCAGCGTGATTATGCTAATGTACGTAAGGAGGTTAACAATCGCGCTGACTGCGCTAACCATCTATTTGAGCTACATTGTGCAAATAAGATGTTATCTTCAATAAGCTCCTAATATAACCCAGTAATCACGATAATGCTTTTTGGTGAAACTGTGGTGTTATTACTGAATTTAGCCACGAGCCTCCAACACCGAACCTTTGAGCAAATACCAGCAGGGCCTGGGTGGCTGCATTCCTGGCCCTCGAGGAGTGGGCGGGCTCTGCCATTGTAGGCAGGGGTGAGCCGGGGTGGGCTGGTGCTGTGCATGGTCCCCGGACCCGACACCCACAGCAGCAGGTGAGCCCCTGTGAAGGATCGCACCTGCCAGAGAGGTAGAGCCGCCTTCCTCCGAAGCCTCATCAAGAGAGGAAAAGGAGCTATAAATACCGCACAGCGCGCACTCCCGTGACGGCAGAGGCCGAGTGTCGGCCTGACTCATCCAGTGGAGCGCAGACCCGAAGGGGCTTCGCCGGCTCCCTGCCTGCCTGCGGGGCAGACCCCACCTGCGGGCCTCCTGACGCTTACAAGGAGGGTGAGGTGGGGCTGTGGGGGGCAGGTGGATTTCTTTGACTAGCTCCGGGCTGAAGGGAGCGCTCAAGTCTCCGTGCAGCCCCCCATCTCATTAATGAAACAGGAAAATAGCACCTCAAGGTACAAACGGAGGGTTTAAAAATACAATCACCTTCCTTCCTTCCTTTTTAAAAATGTCAATGTTTGGAAGCATTTAACTTAAAAGAAGGAAACGAGAAGCCAGTGGGATGCAAGGGAGCAGACCAAATGCATTCCCAGGAGAGCTTTGGAAGCCTCGGTTAGCCAAGGAGCCCGAAGGCGAGCATGAACTCCAAGTTCGATGCCTGGGACACTTCAGCGTGGCTCTCATGCCGTGCCGGGGCCTGAACTGTCCACAGGGGAAGGAAAGCTCTGTTTGTTCGCCGTGGAGAGAGTGGTGATCTGGAGTCAGCAGACGGGGGTGAAGAGTCCCCGCGGCAGGTCACTTAGCCTCTCCGGGTGTGAGAGTTAAGTGAGGCGATGTGCTATCCCAGGGACCCGTGTCGGCTGCCGGTTAAAGGATGGGCACCGCGGGGCACTTTGCACACGTAAGGCGGTCTGTGAGTATTGGCGGAAGCCAGGATGCCGAAGACCTTGCGCATGTGACCTGCTTGTCAGGCCGTGCGGGGGAAGATCATGTACCTGTAGAGGCTGACGATGACTCCGCGTAATGCCCGTCTACATAAAGGGTTGTTACAAAGGCTCACACTGTGCAGTACGGGATGGACTTCATTTGCAACTGGAGAAAGCAGTACTTGGAGGTGCTACGACACTTGGACACTTGTCCCCAGTCACTCAGCCAAGACTCAGAGGGGCTTATAAGTGGGGTGTCCCTGTCCGTAAGGTGATGCCCCTCTTCCTTGCCCTACTACCTTAAAGAGTGCCTTCTCCTTTCTGATTTATGGGTGAGCAACCGGGAGTCCGGACATGGAGCGGTTGCGCCGCGAACAAAAATGGCCCCGGGATCTGGAACCTGGGGCTTCTCTCTCTTCCAGAATGCAGGGTGGCTTCACGCGCTCCCGTCCGTGGCGAGTGCCCCGCTCAGGAGGACGCTTCTGCAGAGGACGGTGAGAGCCCGCTGGCTGGCGGACCTACCCGGGGGCGTGTCCCTCTGCATCAGGGGTGCCCCTGCCGTCTTGAACCCCCTGGAAAAACTTAGATCTCTTTTCCCTCCCAAACTCGTAGAAATTCAAAGAGGCTGGCCGAGTGTGGTCTGCAGGTGCTGTTAGGCAGACTGACTTCCGTGTCTCAGAATTACCCGTGAGTTAAATTAAATTACGGCGGTAAAATTTAACCTTCAAGGCATGTCTATGCTGTGTGGCCTCAGGTAGCGGCGGGGACCCGTGTGTCTGTTTTCCTTGGATTGGGTCCGCCATCCCTCCTTGTCCCGTCCCCAAGGTGCTCACGGGTGTAGACTTCACGACTTAGGGATTTAGCATTAACTTCTCCTTTGTGCAGATGAGGAGACTGAGGCTCGGCGAGCTTTAAGTGACTTGCCAGAGGCTGGAGCTGGTCACTGAGTCTGATCCTTGAGCCTCTTGTCTTCCAGCCCAAAGTTCTTCTGCAGATGAGTGAGTGGCTGCAATTCAATTGTAGGGCCACGGAGAGCGGAGAGCACGTCTGAAAACGTGGTGGGAGGGGCAGAGCCTGAGGCTCAGGGCCAGCACTTGGCTCTCCTCTAACCCCAGTTTGCTCTGAGATCTAGGAAAAGCCTGGGCTTTCTCGTCTGTACAACAGCCTGGGTGATATTATGGTCTGATTCGTGTACCCCAAATGCACATGCTGACGTCCTCACTCCCAGAGCCTCAGAATGTGACTGCATTTGGAGAGTGAGTTTTTAAAGAGTTTTTAAAGAGAAGATTACGGTGAAATGAGGTCCCGTGAATGGGCCCGAATCCAGTAGGACTGGTGACCGCATAGGAAGAGGGGACTGGGGACACAGGCACACACAGAGGGTGTGCGCACGGCCCCCTGCAGGCCACGAAGAGCGGCCTCCGGAGAAACCATCCCGACTCACACGTCGATCATGGACTTTCAGCCTCCAGACCTGGGAGAGAGGGCTCTGTTGTTGGAATGGCCCAGTGTGGGGTGGCGGATGACCCGGACAAGGGGACCCCATACACACAGATGGAAATGCTAGTGTGGAGAAACCTCGTTCCCTGCTGCTGGTTTCGGCGGGCCCTTGCAGGATCCTGGCTGTGGTTAGCTGCGCAGTGAGCAAACAGACTGAGGTCTTGGAGCTGGGTGCACAGGTTCCGGAGACACCCCCCGAGTCCCTCCGCCTCGCCCCCAGCACACTGCCCTCTGCTTCATCCCGGGCGGTCCCTCTGATCCAAACACTCCCCATTCTTAGCCATTTTTGTCCAAATGTGAGGGATGGAACAGTGTCCCTGTAAGTGGTGTTGAAGGAGCAGAGAGCAAGGTTGGAAAGGGTCTTCGATGGCCAAGGCGGGTGGACTGCGGTGGAAGGAGCCAATCCCGTCAGTGTCCGGGCCACACACCCCTCGGGTGGGACTCTCTGCCGAGGGAAGCGCGCTCTGCCCGAGGCGGGGCGGTTACTGGACCACGGGTCCCTTGGGCACCACTCCCCATTCTTACCCCAGATCGTACTGGAGTGAGGGACAGAAAGGGAATAAAAATTCTCTTCGGTTTCAGAAACGCCTAAAGCAAGCTGACAACGCAGGGAAGCTCCAGAGGTCTGCTCCGAATGCAATTGCTCCTTTGTAAGCCTCCTTCCTGGCTGTCTGCAGGGCTTTTAGAAACAGTTAAACGTTATCATCCGCCCATTGTGAGAGAATGACAGCCAAGGTCGGAGAAAAACACTCGCTTATCTCGGCTCATCTGAAAATGACCCTCATCACCGGCATTGTCTGCATCCCGCAGAAGCCCAGGCGGGGTGCTATCTCCAGGTGCGCCTGCTGAGGGCCACCGAGGGGGGGCGGGGCTGGAGGCGCTCCGCTGCCTCCCATGGAAGGTGCTGGGTGGCTCTGTGGCTGCTGAACACTGCCCAGACCAGCCTGGCCTTTGTGAAGAACCGGCTTGGTGACCCGTGTCAGACGGAAGCAAGAACAGCGGGATCGGACAAGGGCAGCTGCCGACCGTGACCTGGGTTCAACCAAGTTCCACAGACTGTAACCTCTGATAATTGGGAGCCGACTGTGCGTGCTTATCTGCGGGGTCTACACAGGTCCGCAGGGCTTTTCATACTGTAGCGAGGACAGGAAGGGGCACAGGAGCTGGGGACCCACGCGCCCAGGGTCACACAGCCAGAGAACGGGCTGAGCTGGGATTCACCTGTTCGTTGCAAAGCTGAGCCCTTTCGTTTGACCAAATGCCCGTGACCTGGGGGGCTTGGTCTTGACTCTGGTCCCTGGCCCTGGATGGTAACGGGGTGCAGGGAGCGAGGGCACCAGCCACGGATATGGGGCTGGTGGGAGGTCGAATGGGGAGCACAGGTCTTTGAACGATGAAGTGCGTGTCTAAACAAGTAATCCTGCAAATTTTAAAATGCAAAACATGTAAAGAGAAGAAAAAGGAATGGCCTGTATTTCCAGCATTGGAAGTTTGCTACTTTACCCTTTGGTACATTTTGTTCTGGTCTGGTTTCTCCTACACAGTCGTTTAATTACCTGGTTGAAATGGTCCCTGGCTTGGTGGACGGGATTGAGATTTCTCTCATTTTCCATTTTATTCCTCTGATGTTTTAGTGATCAACAAGTGCTTTTATTTTTATTTATTTTCTAAAGTTTATTTATTTATTTTGGGGGGAGAGGGGCAGAGACAGAAGGAGAGAGAGAATCCCAAGCAGGCTCCCTGCTGTCAGTGCAGAACACAACACAGGACCCGAACTCACAAACCTGAA